>CM068586.1:12248764-12470107 GCA_035048485.1 Pteria penguin | reverse complement strand
GTGTTACTCTCGCACTGAGGTCTTACAGTTAATCTCTAGGTGTTCATATCTCAAGTTGAGACATCAGTGTAACTCGGATGTGTGTTACTCCCACACCAAGGTATTACTGTGTATATGTAATTGTGTTAGTAAGTAGTCTAAATCATCAGAGGTGCAGTGTAGCGTTATACACTGTGTACACTTTTAATATTACATTAGATCCTCCTATTAGTACTGCTGTTGAGGGCCGTATACCCTAAATACGTTTAAAATGCATTGTATTGGATTAGATTCCATTTACGTAATGAAGTAACATATCTCTTATATTTTCAGGTTTCATTTTTCCAACATTCTCGTTCAATTTCACCAGGGACGTATATACGTCCCTGGATCTATATACATCCCTGATTTCACTGACCTCATAGTTTTAAAAGTACCTCGATAGTAAAAAATCATGATGTAAATGTGAGTATGCTTATGAAATATATTTTATGGAACGCTTCTTGACTTAAAATATAATTTAATTTTGACTTAAGATATGATTTTCCGTGTTACAAATGTATATGTACAAAAATTGATTCCGCTTCAGTCCATTTTAACTATTCCTACCTTTATACTTTACTATTGTAGTTTCACTTTCGTTTTATGAGTACGCAAGATTTCGTTTCATAATAGCCATTCTTTTAAGCTTTCCTGATGTTTTTACATTTTGATTACTTCATTGATAAGTCATATTTATAAATAGAGAATTAGATACTTTGCATAGAGAAGCAAAGATTAGAAGTTCGAAACAGTGGCCCTATAATCATGGCGGCAGTTTTTGTAAACACCGGGTGAACAAAAGCTAAACAGCTAAATAATAGATTCCAGGGAGAACAATGGTAACGTCTATGTTTATACTACACATGACATCATGTTTGGTCATTAGAGATAGTTGCTGCGTTCCTACAAGTCTTGATACTTCTCTGACTTTGATAATTCTTTCTAATTGTCTTCACACAGAAATGACTCAATGTGACAATGAGGCACATAATGTGCTGTATTAGTACTATTACTATTTTAACTCAGACAGCCAGTGTCATTGAATTAATGCAATAGATAGATATGTGAAACCACAGATGTACTGTATTACTATTTCAACTCAGAAAGCCAGTGTCATTGAATTAATACAATAGATAGATATGTGAAACCACAGATGCACGTAAGATTTCTTTCACTACAAACCACAGATACGACTTTAACTGTAGGATGAAGTTTCTAACGTTCTCGGTAGTACTGAAGCCGAATGAAGGTAAATCCAGGTCTGACGCAAGATAAATCCACACAGTTCATTAAAGTCATATTAAATGAACAAATTTTTAAATGTCCAATGGCAAACAGTTTGGAAAGATCTCATTCTTTCAAGTTGTGCAGTTAAAATTACTTGAAATAGTCACTGAGTAATGATAGTTGTGATCATCTGGATATAGTGCAGCACATCTGAATTTACCTTCCCGACCAGTTCTGGTATTGTAATAGTTCTGGGACAATATATTCAGTAATGATAACAATTTCAGGACAATGTTGGTATGAGCTGAATGAACTTAAAGTGCCACTACACTAATCTTTTTCTCATATCACATCAATAAACTGATGTAAATAAAACCCCATAGTGCCAAAACTTTTATAATCAGATGCTGCAATAAGTAGCTATTGCTGATTAAAGTCCAGATGTTTACCTGTTTAACACGGCCGTGTGTGCGAGAGTATCAATAAATCTTTGTTGTCTGGAATCGAGATCGCTGACATCACGATATGTGGTTACTTCATGGAAACAGGGTATATTATAACAGAAGTATGCTGGTTTTTATATGAAATGTAGTAAGCAAAACAACGAATATAGAGGATTCTTTTAATGAGATATATCAGACGAGAGTGATGTTCACCTTTCCTGCAATTCATCGTCATTCGAAGAAGGCAAACATGATAGCCATGAGGAAACAAGAGATGTCATCCAAGATACATACATCAGTAGAGCCATACCATATTGGCGTTGTTTGACATGATTTCGACCGTTTGTTTGGTTTTATTGAAACTTGACTAAAAATGTTTCTTTGTTGATTTGGGCAAGTCTTGATTTATTGAATATTATTTTACGTCACTCCACGATTATTTTATGTTTATGGTGATGGCATCTGCCTGATGCATTGCATACAAATTAAGACCTTTGCAACGGACCCACCCGAAGCAGTGAGGAATCTTTTACGTGCCACGCCTATAGTGACATGAGACCTAGGTTTTTACCGTCTCATCCGAAAGACAAAACACCGTTGCATCCAGGGCGGGAGTCCGACCCGGGACCTCTCGATCACAAGCCGAGCACCTTATCCACTAGGCCACACCGGCTTAGGGGCGAGTTTCCATTTTCCATGTTGCTCTTTAACATTCCAAAATGTAACATAATTTCAATATGTTTCTTGCAGTATGTAGTATGTGATTCTGCACGGGCCGTAATTCATCAATATTATGTGAAATGTAGATATAGCTCGGACAAAGTCTATTGAACTACAGACTCATGAGTACAGATATCTTATGTAAATGTACAAACATATTTATGAAAATAATTTACCTTAAAGGATTGAGTTCTATATGTGATCCATATAATTCTACAAATTTCGGGTGAGTGAGGGGTTGGGATTACACCCTCCCACTGACCTCCTGAATCCATCACCTATATTCTGGTTACCTCATCTACATCCATTGTATCTACATGGTTATCTGATCCGGCTTGATCACTGTCTTGTTTCTCCTGATCGGTGTCTCTGTATATTCTTATATAAAAAGGTGATAACACAATACTTCTTGATATTTCCCTCTTTAAATATGCTTTTCTGATTTTCTTTGGAGTTGATTCTTGACTTGCCATTTTCTCATCCGGGCTTAAAATTTCCAAATAAGGGTTACTTGCTCCTAAACTACTTAGAGGCCCAGGTGAATCAAAGGCATTTGCTGGTCGACAGTGGACAGTAGGTATTTTACCGGGAATTAACCCTACTTTCTTTGATTTTGTCCTGCTTTGTTACATTTCTGATTTCAAAGAGATGTCTGAATGTGAAACTTTCTGGTGTAAATGCACAGAACATAAGGCCAAATATTTTGTAGGACCGTCCCATTTTACTCGCTTTTCTTTAACAAACTGAATCCACCGGCATCGTTCATCGGGTGTCTTAGGAAAACTTTGCATTGACACACCCTCCGCAATGGTGTTCCCACAACACAACGAACACCCCCGACTTTGCTTAACCCTCCCTTGTCTTTACGAGGCATTTTTTCTTCTCAGTATTATTAAACAACTCTGCTGTTCGGACACTTCTACACTAAAGTTCAGCACTGAATACAAAACATGACGTCAGCATCTCTTCGTCGCAGAATCTGGTGTGTGGCTCAACAGCGTGCAATAGCTTATTACAAATATCTCGTTATCTACAGCTGATATGTACTTTGCGTTTTTGGCAATATATTTATTGTATAAATATGCATCAATTGAGTTGAAACAATTAGATTTGGAAAATTAGGTTGAAATGGCACTTTAAGTAATAATATCAAATTTTGTTATGTATTATATGATTTTTAATAGACAATTATAAAATTTTTATGTAAAAATTTTCATTTATGCCTCTGATTTTTTTTCTTTAGTACATTCTGACCTGAATTTTAATATCAATGCATGAGGTTAGGTGGTTTCGGTTAGAGGACCTAATATTAGTTTTTAAGTCAGAATTATGCCACATTTTCATTACTAGTATTTATATAAGAGACTGACCATTGACTTTGTAAATTTTTATCCACAAATAATTTCAGTAGATCTAAGCATTCTTAAACTATTATAGTTAAATCGTGGAAAAAATGGCCAAGTCCACTAGTCTTTAAAAAGCCTCAAATATTTACTGAGTGCATGATTTTCAAGTCACAAGTTTAACATTGGTATGATATGTACAAAGGGTTAACAAACTTCATTTACTTTGGGTCCTCTTTAACAAAAGTTGTTTGCTGAAAAACTCAAAAATCATCTGGGAAGTGTTACTGTACCTGGTCAAAGACCATTCCTGGCTAAGACTGTCTACTACATTATCATGAGTATTTAAAAAGTGAATTTACAAAAAATTTCATTAGTAATGGTAGGTGCCCAATATATATATTGCAGACAATCACATGAAAAAATCTTGTAAAATCATGTTTCAAAAGTTGAAACCACAAATTAGTTGGTAACTCTTCTTAGCCAGGAACTGGCCCTCAACCAGTAGTAGATTAGGTTGTGCCAATTTTTTGTGAATTTCTGATTTTGATAATTTTTCTTGAAAGAGATCATCATTTTTAACAAATAGTATTCATTTATTATCTGAAATATATTTGTATATCAAAGGTTCTTTTACATTAATTTTCACAAAAATTGAACGAGCTGATATTTAAACTTTGTAATTATCACAATGTGATATCTCAATATTTGCATAGATTAATACATGGCTTCCTTTGCTTTGTTGCATTTTTAATATACATTCTTTTGTTGAATTGCAATTGCTATACTATTAATTTATTACTTTATTCCATGATTTTCAAAATAGTGCTCTTTAGAACATGTACAAAGAAATGAACTGTTTTGCCTGATTTACTACAGATTCGTATTGCTGCCTTGAATGACAGTAGCAGTGGTGGTGACAGTGATGAAGATCAAGCACCCGCTGTCGGCACAAAGGAAGCGGAGGTTAACATCTTACTATTATTACCCTTAATCTTTGAATTTGATTTTGACATATCTTTAATTAGACTTTACTCTGTTTCAGACAGTATTCCCTAGGATTAATTTAGAAAAGAATTTATCTGATCTGAAATGTTTAATTTTAAACGGAAGAATGGTTTACATAAGAGTTACATATTCATTTATAATGTTTATTTTTGAGTATTTTTGTCACATGACCATCATGAAGATTCTTTCCCTTATAAGGTGATAGTGTCTGTGTGATGCTTCGCACAGAAGTTAAAACTTTTACAATGGACCCACATGAAGCAGTGAGAGATCTTTTACATGTCACATCTGCCATGACATGACACCTTGGTTTTCACTGTCTTACCTGTTAGATAGGACAGTGACCTGCCACATATGCCATGACATAACACCTTGGTTTTCACTGTCTTATCTATTAGATAGGACAGTGACCTGCCACATATGCCATGACATGACACCTTGGTTTTCACTGTTTTACCTGTTAGACAGGACAGTGACCTGCCACATCTGCCATGACATGACACCTTGGTTTTCACAGTTTTACCTGTTAGATAGGACAGTGACCTGTCACATATGCCATGATATGACACCTTGGTTTTTACTGTCTTACCTGTTAGACAGGACAGTGACCTGCCACATATGCCATAACATGACACCTTGGCTTTTACTGTCTTACCTCAGAGACAGGACAGTGACATGCCACCTTTGAGACTCACACTCCAGATGTTTTGGTAAAGAGCCAAGCACCTTGTCAATAGAGCAACGCTGCATCTGTGTATTTTGTTTTCATCTAGACTTCAATGAAATGGGCTATAAATATATATTTTGAAAAAAACAACATCCTTTTCTAAGCAGTGAAGGTTTACATGATGGTAACTTATACCTGGTGAGAGTCAGATTCCCCCTGGCTGGAACACCAGTCCATAATAGGTTAACCTTCACATTTAACCCCCGTAACTATTTACATCTGAGTAGAAAAAAACAGTGTGGTGAAGTGCCCTGTCTGAGAACATGACATAGAAATTCAGTAGTCTCTGTGAAATCCAAATAGCGATGTTTTGATTACAAGTGCAACATGTTAATCACTGACATGCAAGATCTAAAACATTATTACCATAAATGGTATGAGTTACATGTAACCTTTTCTCGTTTCTGTTGAGCAGGAATCTGAGGCTTACACTCTATATAATCGAGCGCTATCCCTCCAGCGACAAGACCTACATAAAGCTGAGG
This sequence comes from Pteria penguin, assembly GCA_035048485.1. Taxonomy (NCBI): domain Eukaryota; kingdom Metazoa; phylum Mollusca; class Bivalvia; order Pterioida; family Pteriidae; genus Pteria; species Pteria penguin. The sequence continues at coordinate 12,464,133 of CM068586.1, read as the reverse complement.
ATGCCTTTGAACAACTTCTTAGTCATGCGTTCATCAGAGAGGTAAAATTTCAAGTAATCACGTTTAATGATTAGTAAAGCAGTTTTGATAATGCCTTTTACACCTGAAGCATTTAAGACTTAATGAATTATTTATATATTTTTTAATTCACTGTCATTTGTATTCTTTCAATCACTGTAACAGTATTTTGTACATTATGACATTTGATTGGATAGATAGAAATGTTATGATTTTAATGAATATTAAAGAAAATAAGAGGGAAATGATACAGCTTCTTTGCAATTGTCTAAAAAATCTCTCAGGAGAAGCTGTTTGCAATTGTCTAAAAAATCTCTCAGGAGAAACTTTTTCAAATGTTTTACATTTTCTAATGGAATTTGGCAGATCAGGGTTTGTAATCACCTGCTTCCGTACCTTGGTTTTACTGAGAAATTAGTGAAAGTGACGTAAAATGCTAGCCAACCATCTAACTGGCTTTGATGGGCAAGTAGAGCAAAGTGGTGCTTGTCAACATACTACAACCTTCATGTCATATTTGCTTTGATAGGACACAGTTCGGGACAAATTTTAAGGATTACCAGTGAACTTTGTGATGATCTGTAGTTTTCTTTGGGTACTTCAGTTTCCTCTGCTACTTAATGCTGGCCATCATTGTAAAGGTAGAACAACAGGAATGTATTATTTTAGTATAATAATTATAACAAGAAATTATTGCTGCACATTGTTCTCTAGGCAGCGAAATTAATAGAGAATGAAGCTTTTGATGCAGTTCACCCAGGACTTCAGCTCCTTTATTCCATCTATAAAAATTTAGCAAGTATGGCCCAACAGCAAGGGGAACATGAGACTGCAATAGAATGGTATATAGAGGTCAGTAAATAGAATGTTTTGTTTGTTTACAAAGGTTAGTAAATAGAATAGGTACATAGAGGTCAATAAATGGAATGAAAATATTATGGTTAGTTAATAGGATAGTGCATATTTAGTGTAAAGAATGAGTGTATAGGGTTAATTAATCGACTCATTTATTACCTTTTAAATAACTAAATGTTGAGAGTAGTGAGATGCAGGTATGTTTAAAAAGCCAAGAAAAAGATTTAGATAAGAAAGATAGCCAACTTAGCTTGTGACTGAGATGTTGAGTCCCAAGGGCAGCTCACTGGTTTCTTGTCTGTTGCATGCAGTGGTAAAAACCAAGGCTCTATATCACGATCGACGTTGGCATGTATTCCACTCATTGTCTTATGTCCATATTTCTGTGCAACACAACAGGCAGATGTTGTCACCATATAAGTGAAATAATCTTTAGATAATAAAACACACTTTTTCTCTATTTTCAACAAAAAGATGAAGGCAAGTTCCAAGTAGCAGCTAGTATAAACTACATTAATTTGTCATATTAATATAGTCTCTGTCTTAGCGTAATATTTTTACTAAATGATGTTTACAAAATTAGCTTTTACCAGACTTACAGTTTGGTAAATAATATAAACTACATATTTATTGATGAAATATTTTAATAAAATAGTATTTTACATATTTCATTGCAGGCAGTGAAAGTTGATGAGACTGAAGTGACAGTTTGGTATAAGATTGGCACAATGGCTCTTAAGTTGCACAACTATCAACTGGCAAGACTTGGCTTTGAGCAGGTAAACAGTTAAAGTCATCAAGTTCAATATCTTTTCTAAGAGCTATAGGACTCCTTTGTGTCTGCCATTTTCTATGTCTGAGTTATGCAACAGAGGTCTTAATTATTTATATTATTTAGGGAGGGATAATGGACAAAGAGATAATTTCATACTAATTATTTACTCATTGAAGTTTAATACTGTTTGAAAAAATGAGCTGTAATTTTGCAATGTATGTTTATAAAGATAGAGGCGCACTATGCTTAGTTATTATTATTATCGATTACTGTTTTACATCACTCCACAGTTATTTCACGTATATGGTGACGGCATTGGCCTGATGCATTGCATGCAAATTTCTACTTTTGCAAGTGACCCACACGAAGCAATGAGGGATCTTTTACGTGCCAACCTTACCGTAACATGGGACCTGGGTTTTTACTGTCTCATCCTAAAGACAGAACATGGGTGTGTCTTGGGTGGAAATTGAACACGGGACCTCAAGGTCACGAGCTGAGCACCTCATCCACTAGGCCACACTGGCTTACTATGCTTAGTATCCAATCATATAACTTTAATCTACAGACATAAAGAAATTTATCAACCTTCACTACCTTTTATTTGTAGACTCCTTGAGTACAACTACAATATATATTATTACATGCTCACTTACATGTGCATCATGTAGAATTATTTCATTAGATGAATAATTGTCTGTTTGATTATTTTAATCAGTAATGTATGTAAATCAACAATATAAGAGTTATATCTCTTTATCAGAGTGATACAATACAAGCCATATTTGACCATTGCAGGGTTTACAGTGTAATCCTAACCATTGGCCGTGCCTGGACAATGTGATCACCGTCCTTTATACCATGAACGATTATTGGTGTAAGTGTACTCTATGTTCTGAAATATTACACACTTGAACATTGATTAAAAAGAGGGAAAGGAAGATGCGTAAGTCACAGATTTCTTTTCCTTGTTGACTTATTTATGGACTTGGGAAATAGAAAAAATAAAAGTAAGAAAGTGAGGGATGGGAAAAAGTCAGTTTTATATTTTCTTTACATCCATATCAGGATAACATAATTGCCTTAGCAACTTAGCAGCTTGGTTTGGTGTAAATATGATTCGATTAAATCATTCTATTACCATAAAAGAATCACTTTGAAATACAAAGTAATTGTGCCCAATATAGTTGTAACAACCAATGATAATGGTCCTATGTTAGGTATCTCAAGAAGTTGATTGTATCTTTCATTTCACAATATCAGTCTATTGTTGAAAGAGACACAGACTTATTTGGAAAATCTTGGTACTAAATGTGTTTTGTAGAATGCCATTTCAATGAAAATAAGTGTGAAAATAATCATCTGTAACAACAACTTCTTTTGTGAGTCAGATCAAAAATCTATCTACTGATTTATGAAATTCTTTATCACCATATCTTCAATTTTGTAATGTTTTAGATTGCTTATACTTCATTGCTAAAGCCCTGAAGAAAGACCATCTCTATCCTAAAGGTCTGGCTTTCTGTAGACAGATACTGAAAGAACAGCCTTCCCTTGAGGAATACACCAAAGACCTTTTCACAGAATGGTATGTGAATGATTTTGTAATTGTATATACTGAGCAGGCACTTTGAAAGAGACCAATAGTACACTTATCTGGCATTCAAAATATATTTCTGTTAATCTAGTTAAATTATTGATTTGGAAATCAGTTCCTATCATTTAAATCCAGTGGATAATATGTCAGATTCATACATGTAACTCAGAAAGTGATTATGGCTTATTCCTGCTAGAACTTAATCTTTTTGGTTTTCACTAGAAGTTAGATATATCCTTTCCAACAAGATTTCAGTTCTGGGTTTTTACCTAAAGAAAAGTCATGTGTTTATGTTATTTTACTCCACTTGAAAATGCATACAGGATCAAAATGATAAAATAGAGATAAAAAGGCTATTAAAAGAAAACATATTTTCTATGTGATTTATGTTTTAGTTTTGCTTTTCCATTTTTATGTTTATCAAATGAAGAAAATCTTTTTTTTCTACTTCGATTGTTTCATAAAACTCTAGTTCCATGAGAAATACTAATGACCGGAATAATATATTAGGAAAAATGTCTAATTACAGTGATCCATCAATACATAATGCAGAGATTGATGAGGAAGAAGCCAAGGAGGTAAGCACTGGAGAGTCATGTTTGTTTGATTCTTGTTTGACATCACAGATTTATTGCATTGATATGGAGTCAGCATCTGCCTGATGCAGTGCAATGAAATTAAGACCTATACACAATGGTCTCATTCAAAGCAATACGTGACTTTTATATGCCATGTCTACATTGACATAAGAGCTCTGTTCTTACTTATGTACCAGAAAGACTGGACATTGATGAACCACCTATGGGTTTCCAACCCAATACCTCTTAGTCTTGAGACAGGCACTTCAAGCTTTCAGGTGTGCTACATGTAGCATTGAAGAATTATGTCTAGATTAGTAAGATGTAATATGGTTGTATGTCTAGATTAGTAAGATGTATTATGGTTGTATGTCTGGGTTAGTTAGATGTAGTATGGTTGTATGTCTAGATTAGTAAGATTTAGTATGGTTGTATGTCTAGATTAGTAAGATTTAGTATGGTTGTATGTCTGGGTTAGTTAGATGTAGTATGGCTGTATGTCTAGATTAGTAAGATGTAGTATGGTTGTATGTCTGGGTTAGTAAGATTTAGTATGGTTGTATGTCTAGATTAGTAAGATTTAGTATGGTTGTATGTCTGGGTTAGTTAGATGTAGTATGGTTGTATGTCTAGGTTAGTTAGATGTAGTATGGTTGTATGTCTAGGTTAGTAAGATGTAGTATGGTTGTATGTCTAGATTAGTAAGATGTAGTATGGTTGTATGTCTAGATTAGTTAGATGTAGTATGGTTGTATGTCTAGATTAGTTAGATGTAGTATGGTTATATGTCTAGATTAGTAGGATTTAGTATGGTTGTATGTCTGGGTTAGTTAGATGTAGTATGGTTGTATGTCTAGATTAGTAAGATGTAGTATGGTTGTATGTCTGGGTTAGTAAGATTTAGTATGGTTGTATGTCTAGATTAGTAAGATTTAGTATGGTTGTATGTCTAGATTAGTAAGATGTAGTATGGTTGTATGTCTAGGTTAGTAAGATTTAGTATGGTTGTATGTCTAGGTTAGTAAGATGTAGTATGGTTGTATGTCTAGATTAGTAAGATGTAGTATGGTTGTATGTCTAGGTTAGTAAGATGTAGTATGGTTGTATGTCTAGGTTAGTAAGATGTAGTATGGTTGTATGTCTAGATTAGTAAGATGTAGTATGGTTGTATGTCTAGATTAGTTAGATGTAGTATGGTTGTATGTCTGGGTAAGTAAGATGTAGTATGGTTGTATGTATAGATTAGTAAGATTTAGTATGGTTGTATGTCTAGATTAGTTAGATGTAGTATGGTTGTATGTCTGGGTAAGTAAGATGTAGTATGGTTGTATGTCTAGATTAATAAGATGTAGTATATAAATTTAGAGGGAAAAAGCATAATTTTTAATGAGTGTTATTTTTTACCTGTCGCTATTGCAGTACATTGATGAAGCTTTAACCATGAGAGAAAAACGTAGAGAATTAGCCAAGGAGCCTCCTTCCAAACCCTATAATCTCCCCCTACCAGTCAAATGCTTCACCTGGAAATGTGTGGGTGAGAGTCTTCTAGCTCTTTACGACAAAATCAAGGCTTCCAATCCACCGATGGTAAGGTTTATTTCAGCTCATATGATATAGAAAGTGTGATGAAAATTAGCTGCATAAGATTTATGTAAGTTCAGTATCCATGGGTAAAGTAAGGAGAAGCTTTAAGGAAAAAATTCAAGAAATTAAAGATGTTTGTGTCACTTACAAATTGTGGCACATAGGGAATACTTTGTACATTGCCTTGATGGATGAAGAGTTCTTGTTCCTTAGAATGTTATTCAGTTTAGTTACCGTATTTCACTCGTGTATAATACACACTTTTTTTCATAAAATCTGACTTCGATTTTCTGGGTGCTTATTTTACACAAGATCTAAAACAAGAACCTTTTTTTGCAGATGTATGAATTCATATTTCTGCAGCGATATTGCTGTAAATGTCTGCTGACAATGATCAGAACATGACCATTAGACCTTTGGAACCCTTACTTGACCACTGAAATAGATTTTAGACACTTGATAAAGAGATTATCATTACAGTTTTATCTCCATGTATTGAACACTTGACAATATGCACTGAAATGAAGATGTTTTTACAAATAAGACTAGCATATTTTAAAATAACAAATGCGGATGCAGTCCAGTGATCCAGGTGAAATGGCTTCACAGTCAAACAATCAGCCATTACTGTACACCCCACTGGGATAATTGGTTGTTCGCATTTCTTCTACCTTTACTACTGTGTTAATCAGTTTATTTTGTACAAACATTGACACTTGGAGATAACAAGTTTAAGATATATGAAAAATAGCAGCTTTGCTTCATTATCGGTATTTCATCAAAAATACTAATTATAATAGCTAATTGTTACAATTTTAACCATTCTGTACAATTTTCTTTCTATTAACACAATGTTTGGGTCACAAATTAATTTCATTATGGCAATTGGGTTTATTCCAGTCCTTGAATATCCTAAGGTACACAATATGAATACATAGGTGTCTTATACATGCTGCAGTAACCACCGACAGGAATTAACATACCTGTAGACATCCACATAATGGTCATCCTAGTGCAACATAAAGATTTAAATACCTTTGGCGACGTTTGAATGCAGTTATTCAAGCGCGTAACCAATTGTGTTTTCCGTAAAGTAAAATCTGTTTGTAATACAGAGATTTTCTCTAGGTAAACCTAAGGTTCTTGATCACTTGCTTATGCAGCAATTTTACTTGCTTATTATACACCAGTGGGCTGTTTCACAAAGAATCATACCTACGATATTTTAAGTACGTACAAAAAAAATCCTGAAATCTTAAGGAATTTTTTGTACGTACCTAACATATCGTACGTTTGATTCTGTGTGAAACGGCCCACAGATGTAGACGTTTTATCCGATTATTGTCTGAAAGTTGGGGGTGTGTACTATACATGAATGCGTACTATACACAAGTGAATATGGTATTCTTTCACAATTCAGAGTACTCAAAACTATACTAATACGACAATTATTCTTGCAGTATTGCAAGTTTTATCAGTTAATTCGTTTACGCATTAAAAATATTATTACATTCAGTGTATGTAAGAAATGTGGGAAATACAACTTTTCCATTCAGATATTATTTATTTCTTTCTCAGAGTATGGGACTAAGGGTTGACCTGTCGGAATATTTACCAAAGTCGGAATCAGTGGAGGTCTTGACTGAGAATAAGGCTGAAGAGAAAATGGAGATTGAGGAGTCGCAGTCTTTTGAAGTTGGTGATGTCAATCCTGTCAAGTCTGACACTGTGGAAACCAATACTCCGAAAGATGATGAAAAGGTGTTGGACCAGGAACCAGTGACCATGGAAACCACACCAGCAAAAGAAACAATCACTAGTGAAATTTCCAGTTCCACATCTTCAAGTGGATCCTGTGTCACCGTGACTGCCACAGTTGTCAACATACCTGCTGCTATGGCGACAGAAGAACCTGTTCTTTCAATGTCAAATCCAACGACACCTACTACATGTACACCATCAGGTAAGTAGATTATACATATATAAACATGCATACATATACTATAGATCAAATTATTGAGTAACGAATTGAGTTAAAATGACAACTGGCATAAGATGAGATGAGAATATTAATGTATAAGTATACTGGGTCAAGATTGATATTATAATGAAGTGATAAAATCAATTTCAGTTGATTGGAAGGTATATTAATGTAATATATCATCATATGAGGACGTACAAAATTATACTTTACTAATTTGGTCACATCACATAATTTTGATAAAGTCCATCCTTCTGTTTCTTCTCAACTTTTATTGTAACTTTTCTAAAATGCCAAGCAATTGCTGCAAAGCTATATAGCTGTTTACAGTAACCTTAATGGCCTAAGTTTCTTACCCCATCTTAGAATTTATATCACCATTTTGCATGAACATAAGACAAGTGTAACTGGTTTTTCTACATAATTTATCTTTTTTAAAGATTACTTTACGAAATAAAAAAACTCTTATCAACAAACACTATTTTTTTTTTAATTTTGGTACAATTACTAAACCAAATTATATTTGTTTTTGACATTAAAAACTATACATGACATGTTTATTTAGCAAAGTCGTAAGGATCCATTTTTCGTGGTGTTTCAGTTGCTGATGCTTTCAATTTGGACCAGCCCAGCTCTGGAGTTAGTGATACAGATAGTCGAGGCAAACCACAAAAACGAAAGAGAGGATTACCCTTGGATGTAGATTTGTACGGCAAGAGAAGATCAGCTCGAGTATGAAGCTTAATATTTTGATAAGTATTGCTGTATATAATTTATCTCGATAAACATTTGGATTTACAGGATAAAAATTTCTCATTAATAATACATTGAAACCTGTAATAAAATATTCTGTACCCAAATACCACTGTAAGAAAATCAGATATAGAAATGCATACAAAAGGTGGGAAATCGAGGAATTGCCAGTTCCAATTTCAACCTTCCGCATTCTGTATTTTCATTTTGACATCACAGCTAATTTCATGTGTCGCAGGACATTTATGTATGACATCATGATAAGTAAGTGTGTTGGAAGGTGTGATGTCAGGCATTTGGGGATCAGTCAGCAGTGTGATCAAATTGATATTAATAGCAATTATATCATAAATAAAGGTGTTTAAAAATTGTAGTGCATGATATATCTTAGTGAATTCCATCACAGGAGATTAGAATATTTTGCTGAAATGTATTCTGTCTTGGTTCATGCTTTTACTCTGCATACCATTACCACAAAACTGACTATACATGTATATTGTCTGTCTCCATTGACCCTTACAGATCTTATCCTCTATAATGTTATACATTTACTGTAGGTGAGAAATACATTCAAAACCAAAGAAGAAGAGAAGATCAATTTCCATGAATTACTAATGAACTTCCTACCTCAGTCTTTAAAGTAAGACATTCATTCAATTTGAACAAACTCTTGAATCAAAGTTTGACAGACATAGGTCAAAGATAACACTGTGTTTCTAATTTAATGACTGAAAATTAGGTAGGCAACTAATTTTGCACCCCTGTTTTGCAGAAGTTGGGGGATACAGTGATTCTCATGTCTGTCCATGTGTTCATATGTCTGTCTGTCTTTTACAATTATTTTTCAGTGGGAATATCTTTGATCATAAACTTTTTCTAGCTACTTAACCAACTTGGTATTGTAAGTATATGTTAGAGAAATATTCTGATGTTAACATAGCATAACTGGTAATTAACTTCAGCATTGATGCAGATAAAAGTGGAGATACTTCCCCAATCGTGTAGGTCTTACAATCAGTCTCAGAAGATTTTCATTGTTGAATATCTAGTTGAAATAGAAAATTGGGCAAAGTTATGACACATAAAGCAGCTTTTTAGATTTGTATAATTGATACATACACATATATCCAGATTGTAAACCATCAACAATTCTTGTCAGATTCTTTAAATTGAACTTTCCTATGTGGTCTTATTACAGAATGTCAGATGACGAAGAAATGGACGGTTTTTCCATGGCAACAAATAACCAGTCAATTCATCAAGACAGACAAGACTTCAGTGATACAAAAGGTACTAGTATAAAATGGAGGTACCATATCTGGTAGATTGATGACATAATTGCTCCTTTATTTTGTACCTGAATTTGCCAGTAGAATTCTCTATGGTGGGCGTTACTTGCCAACAGTAGATGCCTGATCTCCTCGTTGTGTGATGATCCCTGTTTCCACTCACTACCTATGACTACTTAGCTTACTTAGCACTGATGTCATTTAGTACCAGTATTTTGTTCGATGAGTTTTTCCTGTTATTAGATCATTTTTTATTAGCCTTTGCATTTCAAGATATAAACTGTTTACGACTGGAAAATGAAAATCAATGCCCCAACGATAAATTGATCATATTTACTCTTTTGGAGCCAATTTTGATACAGTTAAAGCTTGCAGGTTCAAATTTTGAAAGGTTTTTTTCATTGGTTTTGTCATGAGTATTTCCTAAGGCTTGAACAACAATACTTGTTTCTGTGAAAGGTCTTACATTCTAAAAACCCCTATTTATTGATAGTCCTAGTGCATGGCACAAACAAACATTACCACATACATCCAGGTAGAGTTAGATTCCATCCATGTAGATATAACGTTAAATAATAGTCTCAAAGAAAGTGAGACAAATATGCAAAATTGTATAATTTATGCATTAACTGTGTGAGCGCTACCCTATCGCCAATTTGCCAAATGCGAATTTAAAATTGAAATGGCTAAACGTTTTTAATACATGAGTTCCAAGTTGACAAAAAACATGTTGTAAGTTAAAAAGAACGTTTTTTCAGGGTTTTTTTTCTGTTTATATCGTTGGCATAAATCATGGTCATCACAACACTTTAATTTAGTTACTATTGATATCATCTTTATCAAAATTGAAAGTGATTGAGATGTAAGTCATTTCTAAACACTCTGAACAGTGAAGATGACTAAACAAAGTTATAATCGCCAAGTGGTACCCCATCATTAAAATCTGTGACAACAGATACAGCATTCAGGTATCGAAGTTTGTTGACATGCATCATACTAGCTCATTATGAGACAATAAGCTGCGTGTCAGCAAACATCTATTCCTGAACAATGTGACCACAGATGAACAAGACGCTGATTAGAAAAAAATAAAAATGCTAACAAACGTAACAAATCAACTTGGTATACGGACTTAAGAATGTTGAATGTTGAATTTTGAATTTTATTGTCAGTTGTGTTATCAGTTATTTTATCAGTATTCAGCTATTTTTACAATATTAAATTTTCGAAAAATTCTAAGTATAAGTGTATTTGTCTTTTATATGTGGATAATGGCTTGCACATTTGGCTAATTAATTTGTGCTTGCATTAGCCAAATGGCTATTGTACAATTTATGCTATTGCTAGCACAGATTAACAAATTTATTAGCAAGTTTTGGGACATTTCAGAAGATGTAGACCGAAGTGGCTGTAACCATTTGACCACTACAGAAGAAGCTGATGTCATGAGATTCTTACAGGAAGAGCAAAAGAATGGAGGAGCCCTAGGACTTATGAAGAGCTATGTGGATAAATTGGCTCAGAAATATGATGTGGTGTGGTAAGTCTTATATCATTGATAATCTGTGATAATTTGTAGAATGAAATCTGAATATTTTGTTTGTTTTTAACCCTTCTTATAAAACAGGCTTTTTTTTGGGGGGGGGGGGGGGTGGGGGGGTGGGGGGGGGGTGGGTGGAGGGACGAAATTTGGCCCCATTCCAAACACAAAAATGTGTGACTTTCTCCCAATGTCAGATTGGAAAATTCCCTATTGATTACATGAATTACAGTAAAACTTCGTTATCTTGACATTGTAGGGACTGAGAAAAATATATCAAGATATCGGTAGGTCGAGATATCCGAATTTGAGTGTTGAATTGATATTTGTCACCATAATTTTGTATTATACATTGTTTCGACCAGGAAACGCCCCAAGATGTCGGGTTGGGAGAACCTATCTGAGACATTACAACAACAGATTTTATGAAAGTCTGAGAATAAACGCCCTTTTTAAATGTTTACATGTGATCAAAGTCTGCTGATACCTTTTTCTTGTATTAATGTAATGTCCCTAAATTTCTACATGTATATTATTATTAGATGAAATTTTAATTAGTATCAGCTGTTATCAACATTACTAATTTTATCATTAGACGAAAATTTAACAAGGATCATCATCATTCACACACTTAAGTAAATAAGCCAAGCTGTCGACGCGTAGGCTGTAACAGCTGAGTAATTACGCCGCACGTGTACAGCGGTAAGATCAATAAACCAATTAAGTCACGGTCAGCTATAGAAACCAGTGTCGTGATAAACCTGGTAAATCTTGATGTCATGACTGAAAAATTATGCCCAGATATGCATGGTAGTCGACATATCGTATTTCGAGACATCTGAGGTGAATTTCATCACTTTATTGAAAAAAACGGTCGGGACTGGCGGTTTATGTCGAGATAAGCCGGATAGTCAAGATATCCGATGACTAGATATGGAAGTTTTACTTTACTAATAAAAACTGAATTCAAAATATATTATGAATCGACTATGAGTATATGTCCATATCCATGCACTCAATCTAATGTTAGATCACAGCTGATCTAATAATCTGTATCATATAAATGTTTGGCTTCATTCTTCTTTCTATAGTTGATGGAAGCCAAATGTTTGTATGAAGATCACTCCATTTGAAACGGTAAAAACGTCATAGTTGGTTTGTATGTCTGAAAATAAAAATTATGAAAATGATATCTCTGTCTCTAAAACATCAACTTCAAAATCAGAGGAAATTCGACAATCAAGTCCCCAACAAAACAACGATAATGAAACTATAGCCCTGTTAAACATTAAAAAAAAAGAAGATAAACTGTTACATATAATGATAGAAGAAATTTTCCCAATTTTAGGAAAAACATCATAAAATTCCCAATTTGAATGGCCCCAGCCCCTGGACTCAAAAGCTAAAAATCCCCTGGAAAAACATTTCACATACGAACAAACCTGTGTACAAGGATCACCCAAGGGAAAACTTAAAAGTGGCCATTACTGAGGAATATTTCATACATATCAAACTGTGATTTAGGGGGTAAGGGCTTTAGCCTAGGATAAGGAAATTCTGAAGAAAGTCCGGGCATCCTGTCCTGCTAGTCTCATTAGTGTTATGTTTTATGGATGACAAAGTTGATATTCAAGATCACAATACCTTATTCACTCGTGTATAATACACACTTTTTTCATAAAATCTGACTTCGATTTTCCAGGTGCATATTATACATGAGATCTAAAACAAGAACCTTTTTTCCAGACGTAAGAATTCATATTTCTGCAGCGATATTGCTGTAGATGTCTGCTGACAACGATCAGAACATGACCATAAGACTTTGAGAATCCTTACTTGACCACTGAAATGGATTTTAGACACTTGATAAAGAGATTATCATTACAGTTTAACCTCTTTGTATTGAACACTTTACATTATATGCTGAAATGAAGATGTTTTTACAAATGAGACTAGCATATTTTAAAATAAAGAGTGCCAATGCAATCCAATTATCTTATCATCATCAATCAAGATGAAATGGCTTCATAGTCAAACAATCAGCCATTACTGTACACCCCACAGGGATAATTGGTTGTTCGCATTTCTTATACCATTACTGCTGTGTTAATCAATTTATTTTGTACAAACATTGACACTTTGAGACAACCATTGTAAAATATATAGCAAATGACGGCTTTGCTTCATTACCGGTATTTTATCCAAAATACTAATTACAGTGGCTTATTGTTACAATTTTATTGACCATTCTTTAGTTTTCTTTCTATCAACACAATGTCTGGATCACAAATTAATTTTATTATGGCAGTTGGCAACTGTATAGCATTCTTTTTTTTCTCAAATAAACTTGTTTATACGTATCAAAACACTCATACTGTTTACAAGTGCGAATGATCCCAGTTATAAGTATGAAAGTAACGAAAAATCTCAGTATGAAAAATCACGATGCCTTTTGTGTTTATTTGTAACTCGTTTCTAGTCTATATTGTTATGTATGTCTTATTTTCTGATTACATCATGAAACGAATGCAACGAGTAAAAAAGTAAAAAAGACTGTGTATATAGGACAATCGTTGAATATCCTAAGGTACAAGTGCATAACCAATCGTGTTTTCCGTGAAGTAAAATCTATGATACAGAGATTTTTTCTAGGTAAACTTACGGTTATTGATAACTTGCTTATGCGGCAGTTTCACCTGCGTATTATACACGAGATGTTGACTTTTTCTCCAATTATTTTCCAAAAGTTGGGGGTGCATATTATACACGGATGTGTACTATACACGAGTGAATACGATAGGTGTTAGCATGTAGAGGAACTCTAAAAGTGCTTCTTGTGAGTAAATTATATCAAATTACTAAGCAATGTGCCACATCCATATTGAGGAAATAACTAATAAAGTGACATAGAACTCTGATCATATAACCATCTATAGCACCTGAACATGTTATGCTGGCCCTTAAGCATTGCCATTAAACATTTACATAACTGAGGAGTTTTGGAACCTTACATGTATGGTTCTAGCAGATGTTTTTTGAACATTGAATTATAACAGTTCTGTGTTTTCGGCCATCTGGAGAAGTATTGTATGTATGCTATATTACAATAATTTAATTCATTCATACATGTATTTTCTGAAAATTATAAAAAGCAATCCTTGATTTTACTTCCTTTAGATGTTAATCAACTTGATTTTATCATTTACTAGGCCTAAAGACTTGATTCCAGTATTCTTGAATGTGCATACCAAGTTGAGAAAGCATTTTGATCTACCATGTCTATACAGGTGGGTTATTTCATTAAAATACTTGGATCTTATAGAAATGCTTCTATCTAAAATTTATTTAAATGACTTCAGCATATTGAATCAACCTGTTTATGTCTTGCATTTATTTAAGCATAGGATGATCTATTCTGTTATAAAGAGATGAATGTTACATTGTGCTCTCAGAAAAGATAACAAGTGTTTATTTCGTAAACTCAACATTATGAATCTTGTCTTTTTGCAAAGGAAAGAACTGCACAATTTAAGGCAACAATAATCTCAAAAGTCAGATTTTTTAAAAAAATTCTTTATTTTGTGGGTTTTTGTTTGATGAAAAATATAGGTATAGTTTTGTGTATATTAAAATTCAATGCTTTGACCTTTTATTTACAGCAAAGATGATCCAGATGCTTATCTGAATGATATAGGAAAGGTATCTGTGGTATTCATAATATAAAATCAAGCTTTACCTTAATGTATAGTGTACTAATATGTTCATTCTTTTCAAATTGAAAAGCAACAGAAATTCAGTCTTTGAAAAATGCTTATATTTATAAACTTCTGAACAGTTATACCTTAATACTTTTCGATTAGTTTTGCTTTCCGTGTAATTGTATTTTGAATGAATTTTTCTTGAATGTTTAAGTTCTAGTTACGGTGTGCAACTCTTTTTTCAAAGCGCCTACACACATTTGAATGATTAACTTTCTTCAGTTCTTACAATTATACCTTAGGCTAGTTTATTGAGTGCAGAGCTACATCTAGATCGGTGGCTGACATCTCGACCCAAAAAAACCCCAGACTCACCCAGGAGGTAGGTGATTTTTGTTACCAGTTTGTAATTTCAGTTATAGGACCTTCCTGCCAGTGTGTAGGAGAATGTATTCTTCATGTCCGAGATTGCATCCTTCCCAGAAGTCCTAGAAACATGCTTCATAAAAAGTTGATGCTTCATACTTCAGTAGAAAAGAGGCTATAATTGCCTAGGCTACTTGCCAACAGTGTTGGTTGCACTTCATATAGTATTAAGGATCAGTTTTATATTAAAATTGGTTTGATGAAGTTATGTTTTTACCATAGAGGTACATTACACATTGTTATATAATCTATAAGTAAACTTGTTTCCATTGGTTGAGAGTGCTTCTTCTGGTAAAAAATAATGATCTGTGAAGATCTAGTGAGCATTACAGTAACGATTTTTTTATAAGAAATATATGTGTACTTTGTGAAGCAAAGCCACATACAAAGATGACTTTGTCCAGCATTCACACTTTTAAATGGATGGAAGGTGACATAAATGTTCTTTCAAACACTGTAGTATTTAAGAAAGTGATATGCCATAAATCAATGATTTTTCTGAGGACTTTGGTTCATTTACTTGATGAACACTGCCATTAATCATATATGTAAAATAATTCTGGTGGCCCCAAACAGTAATAATCAATCAATCAGTCTTTTTGTGTCATCTTTTAATCATGCATATTAGGGGTCATTATTAAATTATGTGAAATAACAAGCCTGTAAATTATACATGATAAGCTGGTGTAAGCAAGAGAATGAGGTGTTAGGCTGGTGTAAGCAAGAGAATGAGGTGTTAGGCTTGTCCTGTGTTCGACTTGCGCCATGGGCGCTCTGGTGTTATGTCTTTCGGATGAGACAGTAGAAAATGAAGTCACATGCCATGGTAGGGATCCCTCACTGCTTTGGGTGAGTCAGTTACAAAGGTCTAAATTTATCTGCAGTGCATCAGGCAGATGCCCTCACCATATACGTGAAATAATTGTGGAGTGACATAAAACAATAATCAATCAATCAATCATTATACAAGACTACTTATCATTTACTACAGGACAAGTCAATCTGCTCAGTACCTCCAGTTACAGGACCTTCCTGCCAATGTAGAGGAGGATGTGTCCTTCATGTCAGAGATTACGGCCTTCCCAGAAGTCCTAGCTGACCACTACTGGCCTTTCTCCGTTAGAGGTAACTAAACTTGTACATATATAAGATCTAAGTACTTTTGTAGTTAAAAATAAATTCATATTTATCATGTTTAGAATGGCATCCTTTCTTTTGTGAATTTTCAGCAAGAGTATGGCAGTACATGTATATAGATAAATAATATATCTATAGGTATTTAATTTATATAAATAAAAAAATGATTGACTGCTTTAATATATTATTCTTGCATTGCTGTTTAAGCTTGCGTAACTCAGGTTGTAGCATGCTTGACTTGTGATAGAGAGGTCCAGAGTTCAAGTCCTGTAGGCACTAGTCAATGTCTTTTAGATGAGAGTGTAAACACTACAGGGCATGTCACAGTAAATGTCTCAAGTACAATCTCTCCATACTTTCAGTGGGTCTAATGCATAGCTCTGAATGTATGCAGAGAATTGCCAAGCAGATACTTTCACCATACAAATGAAATAATTTTGACAAGCCATAAAACTTTCTTTATCTCTGATGTCGATTTTTGACCTTGAAAATAAACAGGTGCGACATTAAACAAGAACCAAACAAAAAGAAACAAATGCTTTGTTGTCTCTGAGATAGAGAACAAGTTATAAGGTATTTGATGACTGTTATGGTGTACTCTTGGAGTCTTCTTTATTCCATTTGTAATGATCTGTAGCATACTCCAGGTTTTGGTTCCTTATAATATGTGTTATACTCCAGGTTTTGGTTCGTTATAATATGTGTTATACTCCAGGTTTTGGTTCAATATAATATGTGTTATACTCCAGGTTTTGGTTCGTTATAATATGTGTTATACTCCAGGTTTTGGTTTGTTATAATATGTGTTATACTCCAGGTTTTGGTTCATTATAATATGTGTTGTACTCCAGGTTTTGGTTTGTTATAATATGTGTTATACTCCAGGTTTTGGTTTGTTATAATATGTGTTATACTCCAGGTTTTGATTCGTTATAATATGTGTTATACTCCAGGTTTTGGTTCGTTATAATATGTGTTATACTCCAGGTTTTGGTTTGTTATAATATGTGTTATACTCCAGGTTTTGGTTCCTTATAATATGTGTTATACTCCAGGTTTTGGTTCCTTATAATATGTGTTATACTCCAGGTTTTGGTTCCTTATAATATGTGTTATACTCCAAGTCATGGTTCCTTATAATATGTGTTATACTCCAGGTTTTGGTTCCTTGTAATATGTGTTATACTCCAGGTTTTGGTTCCTTATAAAATGTTTTATAATCCAGGTTTTGGTTCCTTATAATATGTGTTATACTCCAGGTTCGTTATAAAATGTGCTATACTCCAGGTTTTGGTTCGTTATAATATGTGTTATACTCCAGGTTTTGTTTCATTATAATATGTGTTATACTTCAGGTTTTGGTTCGTTATAATATGTGTTATACTCCAGGTTTTGGTTTGTTATAATATGTGTTATACTCCAGGTTTTGGTTTGTAAATCACCTAATCAATTGCTGGGGATTTTCAACTAATGTTTCATTTTCTCTACATCTTACCTTTAGTTACAAATAAACTATTACTGTAGTGTAAAACAACAAATACATAAATGAATGACCATTTGTATTCCTTAGTATACTGGATGAAGTCAAGGTTCTACATGCTCCAGGGAGAAACAGAAGATGCCATGTGCTGCTTTAATAGGGTAAGCCACATTCAGCATAATATGAAAATACATGTTTGCAATGTTTGCCTAAAACCATATTAATCGTTATGTGAGCCTTGATGCCAGAGTAGGCAAAAGCACCACATAAAATCTACTTCAGCTCTGTCGAGTCTTGATGCCAGAATAGACAAAAGCACCACATAAAATCTACTTCAGCTCTGTCGAGTCTTGATGCACTGTCGAGTCTTGATGCCAGAGTAGGCAAAAGCACCACATAAAATCTACTTCAGCTCTGTCGAGTCTTGATGCACTGTCGAGTCTTGATGCCAGAGTAGGCAAAAGCACCACATGAAATCTACTTCAGCTCTGTCGAGTCTTGATGCCAGAGTAGGCAAAAGCACCACATAAAATCTACTTCAGCTCTGTCGAGTCTTGATGCCAGAATAGACAAAAGCACCACATAAAATCTACTTCAGCTCTGTCGAGTCTTGATGCCAGAGTAGACAAAAGCACCACATAAAATCTATTTCAGCTCTGTGGAGCCTTGATGCACTGTCGAGTCTTGATGCCAGAGTAGGCAAAAGCACCACATAAAATCTACTTCAGCTCTGTCGAGTCTTGATGCACTGTCGAGTCTTGATGCCAGAGTAGGCAAAAGCACCACATAAAATCTACTTCAGCTCTGTCGAGTCTTGATGCCAGAATAGACAAAAGCACCACATAAAATCTACTTCAGCTCTGTCGAGTCTTGATGCCAGAGTAGACAAAAGCACCACCTAAAATCTACTTCAGCTCTGTCGAGTTTTGATGCACTGTCGAGTCTTGATGCCAGAGTAGGCAAAAGCACCACATAAAATCTACTTCAGCTCTGTCGAGTCTTGATGCACTGTCGAGTCTTGATGCCAGAGTAGGCAAAAGCACCACATGAAATCTACTTCAGCTCTGTCGAGTCTTGATGCCAGAGTAGGCAAAAGCACCACATAAAATCTACTTCAGCTCTGTCGAGTCTTGATGCCAGAGTAGGCAAAAGCACCACATAAAATCTACTTCAGCTCTGTCGAGTCTTGATGCCAGAATAGACAAAAGCACCACATAAAATCTACTTCAGCTCTGTGGAGTCTTGATGCCAGAGTAGGCAAAAGCACCACATAAAATCTACTTCAGCTCTGTCGAATCTTGATGCCAGAGTAGGCAAAAGCACCACATAAAATCTACTTCAGCTCTGTGGAGTCTTGATGCCAGAGTAGGCAAAAGCACCACATAAAATCTACTTCAGCTCTGTCGAGCCTTGATGCCAGAGTAGGCAAAAGCACCACATAAAATCTACTTCAGCTCTGTCGAGTCTTGATGCACTGTCGAGTCTTGATGCCAGTGTAGGCAAAAGCACCACATGAAATCTACTTCAGCTCTGTCGAGTCTTGATGCCAGAGTAGACAAAAGCACCACATAAAATCTACTTCAGCTCTGTCGAGTCTTGATGCCAGAATAGACAAAAGCACCACATAAAATCTACTTCAGCTCTGTCGAGTCTTGATGCCAGAGTAGGCAAAAGCACCACATAAAATCTACTTCAGCTCTGTCGAGTCTTGATGCCAGAGTAGGCAAAAGCACCACATAAAATCTACTTCAGCTCTGTCGAGTCTTGATGCACTGTCGAGTCTTGATGCCAGAGTAGGCAAAAGCACCACATAAAATCTACTTCAGCTCTGTCGAGTGTTGATGCCAGAGTAGGCAAAAGCACCACATAAAATCTACTTCAGCTCTGTCGAGTGTTGATGCCAGAGTAGACAAAAGCACCACATAAAATCTACTTCAGCTCTGTGGAGCCTTGATGCCAGAGTAGGCAAAAGCACCACATAAAATCTACTTCATTTTTGTCAAGCCTTGATGCCAGAGTAGACAAAAGCACCACATAAAATCTACTTCATTTTTGTCAAGTCTTGATGCCAGAGTAGACAAAAACACCACATAAAATCTACTTCATCTCTGTCAAGTTTTGGTTCAGTACCTGATGAAAAGGTTGTCCTGTGTTGCTGTCAAAGACTGGTGCTGTTGGTTGGATTTCAAAGCTATTCTAATAGATTGGTGATGTCCTTCAGTCTGTCGGTCAAGATTGTTATTTTATGTTTTTGTTGAAGCAAATTTATCTTAGAAGGATCACAAACTTGATGCTTTGCACATTAAATGACTTTAATATATATTTTTCATCAGAGTTAAATCCATGTCAGTATGGCCTTCGTGATATGGTTGAGTAATTTCTATGAACATGTCAGCTTTGCAATACGGTCGTATTGTTTTTGATAGTCATTTGTCTTATGGTCCTTCACTGAAAATGGTCACTGCTTGAAATATTCCTCGTAAGGGTTTTACGGTAAACAAATTAACAATAATGTGTATTAATTTACAATTTATGACCCAGTTACAGGTTTTCTCTACTCTAAATATTGAGAAAAATCACAGAATCACTGTATCAGATTTTCTCCTGTAGTAAGCCTTACTGAACTGCATTCTTATCAGTTCTAAATAACAAATTGTCTGAATTCTTAAGTTTCAAGAAAGGGACTTTTATAATCACAAATCTTAATTTTCAGACGAAATATTCATTGGAACAAATGAAAGAAGAGGACAACATCACTCAAGTTGTTTTGCCTAATTGTCAAATAGACAATCTAGTTACTCTAGGTATTGTAGCATTAATATTCTTTTCATTATTATCTACAGGAAATACATGTAGGTGAAGTCTAGTAGTAAATAGATAGACTCATACAAGATAAGGGAAACCTTACATTGTTATAAAAGACTCTTCCCTAAGTGTTTGAGTAAAAGTACTATAAGAATTAAGCTTAACAGATAATTTCCAAAAAGTAATAAAGGAGTTTCATTGATTTATCAAAAACACTTTGTTTTGGGGAACATTTGCAGAAACCTAGCTGCAATGAGTATTTCAAGAAAGTGGTAAAACAAGGTATTAAATATTTTTCTTCCAAAATATGATTGTGTTTGACTGAAAAATTGTTTAAAATTTCGTAGTAAAGTAAACCACAGTGTTGTGGATTGCAAATAAACTTTCAGGTTACTGTTTAATATAAACTAAGGGAAGTAAATGCTATGAGACTGTGAGTAGTAGTAAGTTTTTAAGTCACTAATGATTGAGTTACTGGTAGTCAGCAACTTATATAAAGCAAGATGTGGACCTATTATACCAACATAAACAAAGTTGTGCACAGATTTCAATGATATTTCACAGAATTGTTGCTAAGATCCATGGGTGTGTCATGACCTTGAACCAAGGTCATAGGTCATAAGTCCAGGTCATGATAGACACAATGATTAAAACTTGTCGGTGCCATAACTTCTTCCCCTGTGCATGGATTTCAATAATATTTCACAGAATTGTTGCTTAGGATCTAAGAGTGTGTCATGACCTTGAACCAAGATCAAAGGTCAAGGTCACAATAGACACAATTGGTAAAACCTTGTTTTCCTTGATTATACCTCAAAATGTGCATTTAAGTGGGACATCCAGTACACTTATACCAGTGATATATATTTGGATGAATTATTGCATGTTTCTACTTTGTTGCCGCGGGGGGTATTTGTTCGGTTAAGACTGCTCTAGTTTTCTACAGAGCATACACTTGCACTTTTGATTGATCAGCTGGCAGGATTCAGTCCCAGTGTTTTTGAACACACCTGTCCATCTGAAATTTCTGGTAAAAATTGGAACAGTCAGTAGATCTTTCAGTATCATTTTATTGAAATATGAAGCTTTTTGAGACTAATGTCCTACGAAACTTTTGCACACACTGCAATGCATTTAGGCACAAATAGAGCAAATTGACCCATGCCTGTCTAACTTTATTGAAGGTGTAAGGAATTGTGACCCTGATTACCTTCATCATATTAATTATGAAAATAAGGTCACATCTTGTTACTTATCAGTCAGCAATGGAAATGCCAAAATTGCATATGCAGGCAAATTTATCAATTATTTCGTATCTCAGCAATTGACGAGTGTTCATGAAATGCATCTGAAGAACCTTCAGTTCATACTTCATTTAGAACACTATGACTTTACATAATTTGTTCACTTAAGTGTGATATTATTTTCAGTTATCACATGTTAATTCATTGAAATCATGTAGATACACATTTACATAAAAATAATGTAAATGTGGGGATTTATTACAGAGATTGTTACAACTCAGGAAGAAAGTTTACAGAGAAGTCAGTCAATGGAAGAGACGCAGAAACTCTACCAGTCTGGCCAGTACCAAAAAGTCGCCGACTTCCTCATACAAATGTTCAGCCAGCCACATGTCAAACACTTGGTGAGTCTGTGTGAATGTGAATGTATTTGATTGTATTAAAAGAGCATGAGAGGTAACAAGTAACTTAGAGTATGATGATGTGTTG
This sequence comes from Pteria penguin, assembly GCA_035048485.1. Classification (NCBI taxonomy): domain Eukaryota; kingdom Metazoa; phylum Mollusca; class Bivalvia; order Pterioida; family Pteriidae; genus Pteria; species Pteria penguin. The sequence continues at coordinate 12,441,884 of CM068586.1, read as the reverse complement.
GACCTTTGCTGATGTGCCATTTTTCAATTTTTGTTTTTTGTTATTTAAAAAAAGGTTCTTCTTTGTACAAGGAAAAGCTGTTTTAGGTTTCCAAAGATAAACAGAAGCCATTATGTTTACTGTTATTAAAGTGAAAGTACTCCAACTGAAGATAGTTAAATACACTTAAAAAATAAACTTAAATAAGCTTATAGTTCTTTGTTAATCTATGATAATAGTAAAAGATGTTAGATAGGAGGTGTCAAGTCAACTGCAAATATTGTAAACATCGATGCCAGCAACTTATATATAAAGATTACAAGTCCTTGGTCGATGCATTTTGGTAAGTTCTACAAAACTTTATTGTATTTTTCATTTCTACATGTATGATAAGCTTTTGAGATTTTGTGACACAGGCTATGAAGGCAGGGTCATTTCTACATGTATGATAAGCTTTTGAGATTTTGTGACACAGGCTATGAAGGCAGGGTCATTTCTACATGTATGATAAGCTTTTGAGATTTTGTGACACAGGCTATGAAGGCAGGGTCATCAGAGATGGACAGGATTGATCAGCTCCTCCTATTACAAGACTGCCTGACCAAATTACAACAATATGAGGTAAACAACAATACCATTTTCTGTTGATTCATTGTTCTTTGTGTATCACTTTTGTATGTTGTATATAATCTTCTATTTCTGCATATGAATGAGGCAGAAGAGTTGACATTACAGGAAATCAAACAAAATCCAGAGATGGTGAAATTTCTTTTGTGTATGGACAAACACTTCTATTTGAAATTAGTGTTTTTTTCATAAATGAAACAAAACTCAGAAATTGCCTATTAAATATGTTTAAGTTGTGCCATCAAATACCTAACATTCTTTTTGTAATTTAATTCAGTTATTTACACATATATATGTATTTATAATAAGGTATGCATAATAAACGAATAAATTGGATTCTTATTTTTGATATGTGCAGGATCTTAATCCTGTGTAAAATTCTGGATTGTCCATGGATCTGACTACCTTTTTAAATAACATCTATATCTGTATTCATTTAAATAACATTTATATCATATCAGAAAGCAGTGTATTGGGGTGAGGTATCCTTCAATGAGGCTCTACAAGAATACTGCTCAGCTAAAACTAGTGTGGTCAAGGAACAGTGGTCAAAGACCATGCATCAGATCTGGTCAGATATGTTACGGTAAGTTATTGTACGACTTAACTCCTTGATTCCTAGTTTAAGACTGAGAAAATTTGGCGCATGCAGGAATTGATTGTTTAGAAATGCAGTATTGACAGGGAGAGTCGCAAAATTTAAAAATATCATGTATATTAGGAACTGCAAACATGATTACAATGTGTTCTCATTTCATTGTTTTTCGGGATGATTCATACCACAGTTTCATATAAATATTGATTTCATATTCCCCTCCTGTATTGGAACATTTTGATTTCATATTCCCCTCCTGTATTGGAACATTTTGATTTCATATTCCCCTCCTGTATTGGAACATTTTGATTTCATATGCCTCTCCTGTATTGGAACATTTTGAGAAACAGTTAAATACATTAGGCAGAGATAAACATGTTCTCTCCAAATCTCCATCCTACGTGATGTCATCATGTCATGATAGTCAGAGATAAACATGTTCTCTCCAAATCTCCATCCTACGTGATGTCATCATGTCATGATAGTCAGAGATAATATTTATCATTTTGTCACTTTATAAGAGGTTTGGTTTAACTTTCACTTCATCTTTTTTGATGATTTTTTAATCATTTTATACCATGGTTACAAGTAATGAATTATTAATTACAAACCTCATCAACAATGTGGCATGATCTGGGATTGAACTCTCATCACTAATGTCACAAGCTTAGCACTGAATCATTATACCAATACTGCACCTTCAATAAACAACCCACTTAGAGAAAATTCTAATGCATTTTGTTTGTAACACGTGATCTCATTGGCTTTCTGATTTAAAAACTGCAAGAGTATTTATGATATTTTGCAGTTTTTGGCATGACATCATAATACCCTGCATTTTTTTATTGTGATGTCATGATACCCTTCAGTATTTGATACAATGTCTCTGTGATTAGCGACTTGGTTTAGAAAACCATAACTTGGTTTAGAAAACCGTAACTCCATTAGCTTATTGCCACTTGCTGAAATTATTTTTTGTCAAATGCTTTAGAATGGGGTTACCATGCTTGTGTTTTGCAAAAACTGACAGGGTATTGGCGAGTACTCTGTCAGAATTTGCCAATTCACAGCGACTAACACCTCACAGCAAATCTCAGTTTCTGACAGGAAATTCGTGGATATCCTGTCAGTTTTTGTAAAACACTCGCATGGTAACGTCTGAATGTTTTCTCGTTTTATAAAAAGATGAGCATTGTGTTATTTTAGCATGATAGAGCTTGATGTGGGTGCTTTGATCGGACTGCCGCCCTCCCTGATGGTCAGACTGAGTGGTAACCTGGTCAGTGTGATCAATACAATGATGACAGTACCAGAGATAGCTACAGACATGCCCATAGGTAGTGTGTTACCATGGTTACTCCTATACCGGGTCATAGAGCAGTAAGTCTTATTACAGCATGTTTGGTTTAATATGGAATATAAGGATGTCCAGACATTTAGTCTTCATGGTCAGTACAATGTACTGATAAGTACAGAGACTGGCAATTATCTTGTATTCTACAATTAGTGTGGAATAAAATGTGAAAATGGAGTGATTACATGTTTCAGCTTTTAGTCTTGTTTACATCCAGTATCTATATTTTCACTGTAAGTCTTGTCAGTTCCCTCCTTGGTAACCCCATTTAATTTGCCATGGGGTTACCGAGGATGTGTCATTTCAAGTGGAGAATAAAGAAGTGGTTAGTGAATTTGACTAATTGGCCATTTCAAAGTTTAGTTTCTTGTATACTTGTACTCAGCAATTAAATTTGAGTTAGAGTCTTTGTTTTCCATGTAAAAGGAACAAAGTCCTTTGAGATTACTCAAAAACAAGAGGATTACAAGTGAACAAATTATATGAAAAATAGTGACATCTACTAAAAAATTTTGAATAGATAATTTTGCAGGTTGATTCACATTGATTGAAATTAAATCTTTAATCTGAATTAATCTGAAGATTAAACTGTCAATACAGTCAACTCTCGATACAACGGCCATATCCGTATTTCCGAATTTTGCCGTTATATCGAATTTGCCGGTGTAACGAATTACCGATATTTCGTATTTTACAATGCATATATCTGTTGGAGTTATCCTTCTTTGCCGCTAAGGCCCGCTTTGTTTGTTTGCTTGTCCCATAATTTTGTGAAATGTCCTGCAATTTGATCTTGTGACTGCTTCGGATTTTTCAATTTGTATTCCACAACTTCACGTTTCTCAGATAAATTAAGCTGCGTGCGCCTTTTTTTCTTTGGTGGTTCTGCCATGGTTTACGAAATCTACGATCTTAACACTTGCAATGCTAGATTTGAAATGACATAAATCCCAATATTTTAATTAACTAACCCATAAATTGATTTGGATACCAATATAATAACAGTCATTACTGACCTCTATCATGTTTTGTTTATTTTGCATGTACATGAAAAGCCGCAGTCATTTCTATGTAGGTAAATATTCACCAATAAATACGGTGTGTAGAATATTCATAAGCAAATTACTGCATAATTAGTGATTGGAACATCAATTAAGGTTTTTTGATGAAGCCATATGCACACGAACATCATACACGTGATTGTAAACACAGCTACCGCGTACCGGCGAGTTGGTGCGGTCAACCGTGAAATTCCTTGCCGATAGTTCATTGATCGGCAGCCCAGGTAAGTCTGCCGGTGTAACGGATGACAAAAGGTGTGAAAATGTACATTTGTCCCCGAAAAGCGCTGCCGGTGCCGGAAGGCGAATATGCCGGTATAATGAACAAAAATAAGAGCATGTACTTTTGTTACCGGCCAATTTCTGCCGATAAAGGAATATGCCGGTGTATCGAGTGCCGGTGTAACGAGAGTTGACTGTATTTATCCATAATCACATCCTTTTTAGTAATGTTAAAGGATTTCAAATTGTAATCAAAATATCTAAAAACGTCTTTTATCATGAGGTCACAGGCGTGTAGGACTTACGATGATATACATTTGTATGCAATGCATCAAGCAGATGTCACCATATACATGAAATTATCATGGAGTGACATGAAACAATGTACATGTGATAGTTTTAATATGTCTATAAGATGTATATATATCGATATCTTAAGTAGGAATGTCTCTGTTCATATTTATTTCATTCTTTCAGTGAAGAGAGGAGACTGAAGTTAACAGGAGAGGAGAGGAAAGAAGAAGAAGAGGAGACCATTCCCTCTTCCCTGATGTTACTCAACAATGCACACGAGTATCTGGGAAGGTAAGTCACATATGTGTCATACTATTCCCTCTTCCCTGATGTTACTCAAGAATGCACACGAGTATCTGGGAAGGTAAGTCACATATGTGTCATACTATTCCCTCTTCCCTGACGTTACTCAACAATGCACACGAGTATCTGGGACGGTAAGCCACATATGTGTCATACTATTCCGTCTTCCCTGATGTTACTCAACAATGCACACGAGTGTCTGGGACTGTAAGCCACATATGTGTCATACTATTCCCTCTTCCCTGACGTTACTCAACAATGCACACGAGTGTCTGGGACGGTAAGCCACATATGTGTCATACTATTCCCTCTTCCCTGACGTTACTCAACAATGCACATGAGTATCTGGGACGGTAAGCCACATATGTGTCATACTATTCCCTCTTCCCTGATGTTACTCAACAATGCACATGAGTATCTGGGATGGTAAGCCATATATGTGTCATACTATTCCCTCTTCCCTGATGTTACTCAACAATGTGTCATACTATTCCCTCTTCCTTTACGTTACTCAACAATGCACATGAGTGTCTGGGACGGTAAGCCACATATGTATCATACTATTCCCTCTTCCCTGATGTTACTCAACAATGCACACGAGTATCTGGGACGGTAAGTCACATATGTGTCATACTATTCCCTCTTCCCTGATGTTACTCAACAATGCACACGAGTGTCTGAGACGGTAAGTCACATATGTGTCATACTGTTCCCTCCTCTCTGATGTTACTCAACAATGCACACGAGTATCTGGGACGATAAACCATATATGTGTCATACTATTCCCTCTTCCCTGACGTTACTCAACAATGCACATGAGTATCTGGGACGGTAAGCCACATATGTGTCATACTATTCCCTCTTCCCTGATGTTACTTAACAATGCACACGAGTGTCTGGGACGGTAAGTCACATATGTGTCATACTATTCCCTCTTCTCTGATGTTACTAAACAATGCACACGAGTATCTGGGACGGTAAGCCATATATGTGTCATACTATTCCCTTTTCCCTGACGGTACTCAACAATGCACACAAGTGTCTGGGACGGTAAGCCACATATGTGTCATACTATTCCCTCTTCCCTGACGTTACTCAACAATGCACACGAGTATCTGGGACGGTAAGTCACATATGTGTCATACTATTCCCTCTTCCCTGACGTTACTCAACAATGCACATGAGTATCCGGGAAGGTAAGCCACATATATGTCATACTATTTCCTCTTCCCTGATGTTACTCAACAATGCACACGAGTGTCTGGGACGGTAAGTCACATATGTGTCATACTATTCCCTCTTCCCTGACGTTACTCAACAATGCACATGAGTATCTGGGACGGTAAGCCACATATGTGTCATACTATTCCCTCTTCCCTAATGTTACTCAACAATGCACACGAGTATCTGGGACGGTAAGCCACATATGTGTCATACTATTCCCTCTTCCCTGATGTTACTCAACAATGCACACGAGTATCTGGGACGGTAAGCCACATATGTGTCATACTATTCCCTCTTCCCTGATGTTACTCAACAATGCACACGAGTGTCTGGGACGGTAAGCCACATATGTGTCATACTATTCCCTCTTCCCTGACGTTACTCAACAATGCACACGAGTATCTGGGACGGTAAGCCACATATGTGTCATACTATTCCCTCTTCCCTGATGTTACTCAACAATGCACACGAGTATCTGGGAAGGTAAGCCACATATGTGTCTTACTATTCCCTCTTCCCTAATGTTACTCAACAATGCACACGAGTATCCGGGACGGTAAGCCACATATGTGTCATACTATTCCCTCTTCCCTGACGTTACTCAACAATGCACATGAGTATCTGGGAAGGTAAGTCACATATGTGTCATACTATTCCCTCTTCCCTGACGTTACTCAACAATGCACACGAGTATCTGGGACGGTAAGCCACATATGTGTCATACTATTCCCTCTTCCCTAATGTTACTCAACAATGCACACGAGTGTCTGAGACGGTAAGTCACATATGTGTCATACTATTCCCTCTTCCCTGATGTTACTCAACAGTGCACACGAGTATCTGGGACGGTAAGCCACATATGTGTCATACTATTCCATCTTCCCTGACCTTACTCAACAATGCACACGAGTGTCTGAGACGGTAAGCCATATATGTATCATACTATTCCATCTTCCCTGACCTTACTCAACAATGCACACGAGTGTCTGAGACGGTAAGCCATATATGTATCATACTATTCCCTCTTCCCTAATGTTACTCAACAATGCACACGAGTGTCTGAGACGGTAAGTCACATATGTGTCATACTATTCCCTCTTCCATGATGTTACTCAACAGTGGGCACGAGTATCTGGGACGGTAAGCCACATATGTGTCATACTATTCCCTCTTCCCTGACCTTACTCAACAATGCACACGAGTGTCTGAGACGGTAAGCCATATATGTATCATACTATTCCATCTTCCCTGACCTTACTCAACAATGCACACGAGTATCTGGGACGGTAAGCCATATATGTATCATACTATTCCATCTTCCCTGACCTTACTCAACAATGCACACGAGTGTCTGAGACGGTAAGCCATATATGTATCATGCTATTCCATCTTCCCTGACCTTACTCAACAATGCACACGAGTATCTGGGACGGTAAGCCACATATGTGTCATACTATTCCCTCTTCCCTGACGTTACTCAACAATGCACATGAGTATCTGGGACGGTAAGCCATATATGTATCATACTATTCCATCTTCCCTGACCTTACTCAACAATGCACACGAGTGTCTGAGACGGTAAGCCATATATTTATCATGCTATTCCATCTTCCCTGACCTTACTCAACAATGCACACGAGTATCTGGGACGGTAAGCCACATATGTGTCATACTATTCCCTCTTCCCTGATGTTACTCAACAGTGCACACGAGTGTCTGGGATGGTAAGTCACATATGTGTCATACTATTCCCTCTTCCCTTACGTTACTCAACAATGCACACGAGTATCTGGGACGGTAAGCCACATATGTGTCATACTATTCCCTCTATCATCAATTATCTGTTTAGTAAAGACCTGTTTGTCGCTTTAATATGATATTAATCTACAAATAATTTTCAACTTGTCATTGGGTTTTCTGAATTCCCCCTCCCTACATAAGTCTTTATACATGTCTGGGAGATCTGAAAATGGAGATGCCGATCTTAGTGAGTTTTATTGATCAGATTTCAGAAAGTAAGGCAAATGTTACTTGTGAAAACTACACATATACTGTGATTAAATCTTGTAAATATTTCTCAATCAATTTTGATAATTGTATGGAATCTGAAATTTTGTCAGATTAGGATTTTATGACACAAAAGGTGTATTACTGTATACATATATATATATATATATATATATATATATATATATATATATATATATTAGGTAACACATTCTTTTTAATATTTATCATTAAAGTTAAACATGTATTTTAACTTAGTAACATGAAAAGTATACGTAAAAAACATTTTTAAAAGGAAGGGTAGCATTTTTAAAGCTTTTGTTATTAATGTGAAGAATTTGTCTTGTTACTGTAGACATTCCTGGTGTACCAAATCGGATGGAGCTGTTATAAAATTCTACATGGAAATCCTAAAGAAAAAAATGCAAGAAAAATCCAAATTCAAAAATGACTTCAGACAAGCTTATGAGCAATGCATCTACTGCTTATATGGTCATCCAAATAAAAAGGGACGAGCACGCCATTTGCTTGAACATAATGCTCCTCAAGTGGAACTGACTTGGGAGGTTGCCGTGGATATCTTTGAACTCTTCAGACCTCAGACTCTACCAGAGTTTGACAGCGTTAAGGCAGAAACAGTATCAGCTGATGTATGTACTCTTACTTTTACGTACAGATACATGTATATACCTTCTTTAAAGTTGATATGGAATTGAATATTTTTGCTGGTCGATGTCTAGGGTTTGATACTGTCCAGAAGGATACAATAACCGTATTCTACCATACTGTAGTAATAAATCTTTTTAAAAGTAAGTTAAGGTTTTTATTTAAATATCAAAGAATTTTCTGGTCATGTTTTAAGTATTTTTCTTACTTTTGCTCTTTTATTGTTTTGACAGTTTCTAATAATTTGATGTCTTCCCTTTCTGTCTCATACAAAGTGTTTAGTTTGAGGTTTTTGAAAAAAGAAAATTTGATCTTTTAATAGTAGCATCCAGACATATAAAAACATTGTTGAGATGATTTATTATTGTGATAGATTTAAAACAAGTACAGACCAGTAATTTCATAAATGGTATTTGATATGGTAAAAAAACATGGGCTGGTGTTCATTCCTAGCCATGGTAGAAGTGGTCAATGGTATTTGATATGGTACAAAAACTGTTCACTGTTATTTAACTTCAGCCACGTTAGAAGTGGTAAATGGTATTTTGTATAGTATAAAAACCTAGCACTTGTGTCCAACCCCAAACATGATAGAAGTGGTAAATGTTTGGATATTATAAGTGTTAATCAGTAATAAACACTCAGATATTCACAAATCTTTTGCCACATGGGGTTTTTCATATATTTTTGCCATCAAGTAAAATCTGTTGCTTCAAAGTGACTAATGCAGATAAATTTGATAATGACATTTTTCTGTTGGATAAGTTGAAAATTGAGTGAATATTTAACCTGTTTATGCTTTTATTTTTACAGTTTACTAGATTAAAATTTAGTACCTGTACATGTATATCCTGTTGGTGAATATAACACTGGATTTGACTTTTTTGTTTTATAATTCACTGGATTTGACTTTTTTGCTGTATAATTCCTTCATGCCCTTACAAACTGTAGAGATTTTGAATAAAGTAATAAGGTTAACTACTTCCTGAAATTTAATTTAAAAATTTGTACCTTTATGTTTCAGCTGGAGTCCTTGTACAGAAGAATAACTCTACTTGTTCCAGAATCAGAAAAGACAAGTGAGTGTTTACAGATCATATAGGACTACCACTATGATGCCTCATATCACCTATCTCTGACGTTAGAAACAAGTAGTCCTAGAAGGGGTGCTGAGGGGTAAAATACCACGCACTGATATAGTGAATACATGTCCAGTACAACCTATCACCCCTGTTATGGTGAAATTTAGACTCTCTGTGTTTTATTTTGATGTACATGTACAAGTTTATCTCTTTAGGACTATAACAGGTAGATAGTTTTTCCTCATTTGACTTTGATATTTTCTATTATTTTTGAATATTTTACTTGAATGGACCTCAGTGTTGAGAGTCTAGAATGTGATACTGAATTTGACTATATCCTCTCTCAGTCCATCTATCCAAGGTGTATGATGTGCTTTCTCTCTCTTTTTAACCCTCTACATTTAGAGCCCATATTTCTATAAGCCATGATCTGACTGTTTGTCAGATTTTAAGAGTTCAAACCCTTTACACTACGTACTACATGTATATAACCAATTGCTGTTCATGTTACATATGTCTTGCAGCATCAAACTGCTGTGTATAAATAATATGATTGTAATCACCTCAAGAATCCTGTGATATACTGGTAGGAAAATGTTGGCTAATTTGACATACTTTGTCCATCAACACCATGTAAATGGACTGTCTTAAGGTTTGGATACCATCTCTTTTGTAACTTACCAACTAGTTTGATATGTATTATGTTAAAATGGATGTATTCAATGCAGTAATTGATATTATTATATTATAATTACTTATTTTAGCTCGATGGATGGAGGCTGTGCAAAACTACATAGACGGGGAAACAAATGAAGCTCCTAGCTCAGTGTTGGATAATGTCTCGTAAGTATTCCTCAAGTGCAAGGAATTATGGGATGTAAATACTGTAAATGCATAGTCATAGTCTGAGAAAAATGAATGCATGTAACTGGAAAAATGGACATGAAAATGAAGAATTATTTCATACGATGGATATAATAGATTGGGCATCGAAGTAAATTACAGATCGGCCATTTTGTAAGTCATTGGTAAGTTGTTTAATCATGTATGAATAGTATTACAGTGAGTTTAAGAACTACCAAAAGAGCCCACAGAGGGTAATGATACATCTGAGTCGTTCAAATTAAATATCAGAATAAAGTTTTGCAGCTCTATTTGAATAATGGTGAAAATGTAAGTTAACAAATAAAGTAAAAGTTGAAATGATGGCACTGTTCTAAAATACTGTAAATAATTTATGAATAATGATATACTGTATTAAAATTATATGAGATAGTGTTGTTGTCAACACTAGTACAAACATTTTACCAGAAAAAAATGTTTTACAAAAACATTTTTTTCTTGCATCAGTGTTCCATCCATTTAAACGTACATTGTAGCAGGATTGAAAAAAAAAGAGCAATATATGTGAAATAAATTCAAAATAGATAAACATATAAAAAGGTAAAATAAATAAGTAAATAAAATTAGCATAAAAATAGATTATTGTGTCGAATTATCAGAATTCTATAGTCATAAGACAAGACATTTATTTATTTAAGGTATTCAATGGGTAATGGTCACATTCTGGGACAGGTTAAGACATGTAATTTTTATTATCACCAAGGTCTCATTTTTCTACTTCCAAAGGTTTTTTTTTTACCTAGACCAATTCATTAAATTAGAGAAATTTAATGATATATACAAGAAGTACTTGTCATTATTTTAATGGAATTCTCTTGTAATGTACCACAAAACTTTTTATTATAAAACTGTATACTACAGCATTGAAAAATCATCAAAATTATATACAACTATTTAACATTCAGTTAAAATTTTTAACCTCTGTCCGAAATTTACCTTTATAAGTCTAATTAATTTCAATATTGAGATTCCAGCTATAAAGTTTTAGAACTAATATTTAAGGAGTGCACACATATTGAGCAAGTTATAAAATTGACATGATGATCAGAGAAGAGAATAAAATTTAGATAAACAAAATCAATCAATTCGTTTTCCTGTTATTAACCAATAGATAACCCTACCCCATTAATTCGTCAAAAATTGATTTTAATGAAATTCACATTTTCAAAATATTAAATTCATTTTTAACTCAACATTTGTTGAATGTCTATGTGGATTTGACTAATTTATAATGTTTAATATCTAATAGTATAGTGAAGGCAAAATACTCACAAACAATTAGATTTTAACAAAAAATATTGGAAAAATGGTGAATTTTCAAATTTCTGATGACCAACCTAATTCTCTCTAAAACTTGTAATTGTAAATCTAAGAGAATGCACCAACATTGATTATGATATATATTTTAAACAATTATTTGAGATTATATAGACTGTATTCATTTTAACCTATAATTAATTGTTTTATGGACAAAAAATTACCCCTACCCCCTTATTTTACAGAAATAACATTCACTTAACAAGATGTGTTTGTGATGTGTCCCGGGCAACAACAAAGTCCAAAATTGCTGTTTTGCTAAAGGTCACGGTCAAGGTTACAAGGTTATCAACCTTGATGTTATTTGAAAGTGTTTAATTAGTAGAGTATGCATGCTAAAATATGAAGTCTCTATCTCTTATGGTTCAAAAGTTATGGCCAAGGTGAAAGTTTTTGCTACAGAGTCACAGACAGACAGACATATATTTCATGAAACGAATCAGTATTTATTTATAAATAATGAATGTGAAATACTGAGTTGTAGGCATTATACATGTTAATTTAAAATTGCCTTAAAAACACATGAACTTGTTATGATACGAATGATAACTCGTTTTGAATGGAGACAACTCATACAGGAAGTTGTGTAAAACTGATCGTTATCACTGGATCTGGAATCACTACCCATCGTGTACCTTAAGATAACTAAAGCTTGAAATTCGGTATATAAATGCAAGGTTTGTATAAATAGTTAATTACTGTTGAGTAAACTTGTATTTATACTGTATATAGGTATTCTTACACTGTATAAGTGCATACATGCCATATTTCTCCTGGGCCATTCTGGTATATTTTCTGGGACTACACATTTTCGAGACATATTTCACTTAATTCTGGGACACTGTCCTGGACAATATTTTTAACATATTCCATGTTTTAAACAAACACAAAATACTGTGTATATTTCTACTTATTACAAGGTTTTTGAATATATGAAGTAAAAGACATATGTTAGCATATTATTTGTACTTTGCTTTATTCTTGTTCTACATCTTTCTTTAGTCAGAGTTCCATGCACTAAAGCCACTACATCTCTGTCAGTGCTATTTTACAAGATTCTTGTAAAAGTTTATAAAATCCATGATTAGAATATAAAATTAAATATCCAAGCATATGATGATATGCTTAATATAAAGTATGATTTCAATTCAAAGTAGATTATTTAAAACGAATGTTTAATTACCTTGAATTTCGAACTTTTCCATGTGTCAGGCATATGAAACTATGTTGAAAATAAACATAACCTTGGAATTCAACACAGATCAGATTTATAAAGATTTTGATAGTTTGTTGAAAATAACAGACAGATAATTGAAAGTTTATAACTTTGCCATGTGACACTGAACTATTTCTCAGGTGTTGACAGAGATATAGGCGATAGTAAGAAGTGATAACTCTGGGCAGAGAATGCTTCTACACCAGGAAAAGATTATTTCTCTTTATTTCAATGCACAGAAATTTGATGCTTGCAAATACCCAGCATGAGCAAAGTTAACATTGATTGAAAACAGAATCAATATGATCTTTTCTTGTTTATTTCACAGTGATTCCTTAATCCTACTTACATGTTTTTCAGGCCAGTTTCTCAGGAAATATACTACTTGTTGGCTGACTACTATGGAAAAAACATTGAGCATGCGTAAGTAATACATTTCAATACCAGCCATTAATTAAACTTAGTCATGGAGAAACCTATTCAATGCTGTTGAATGTGCTTTTAAATCATACATCTTATATGTAACCGGAGTTGTATAAATATACATGTGTATTTAGAATCATGTAACTGTATATTTCAGGAAGGCTATTAAGTATTATATGTGTGATCTATGTATAAACCCTACCCGACTGGACTCTTGGGCCGGTATGGCCTTGGCCAGAATGTGTCAGCTGGAACAAAAGTTGAATGCTGTGAGTACTAGTGGAACTTATTATATACGAAAATCAATGAATATTACTTTCAAACTACATGTTTATGATTTTTCTTTATGATCATTTTTGTAAGTTGCCAAAGCAAAAGGTGTCATTTTATTGTTAGCTTAACCAAATAGGATACAACTGAGTTTGACAATGAAAGTTTCGTTGCTTATGTTGCATTCTGTTACATTTTTGGTATCTGTCTTTTGCTGAAAGTTTTCTGACATGTTTACTAAAGAAATTTTAACTTTTAAATACTTGAATAATTTACACCAGTTTGACAGAGAGTATTATAAGGTAAGTTAGGAGACAGCTGATTGTCATGTGATCCTAATATAAAAATTAATATCCGTGTTTTCATGTGCTGTATGATTTACTTATAATATTTGTTTGAAATTTTGTTCATTTGTTGTAAGTGTTTTCATTTGATGATAATCTTGAGCTGATAGCTAAATGTCTGGAGCGCTCAGAGCAGAGGTTAATGTGTTGTATTTAAAATTTGAAAGTCACCAGTTGGGCTTTACATCAGCCACTGGATTTCCAAGTTGTGTTCTTAGACAAGACACTTCATTCACATTTTCTCAGTGTAGCCAGCTGTAATTTGGTACCAAAGTCAGTTTGGAAGCTGACCAGTTAGTGGACTGGCATGCCGTGTGGAGGGAGCTTGACTACCATCCCCATCTGACTGTAGATACCATCCCCATCTGACTGTAAATACCATCCCCCATCTGACTGTAGATACCATCCCCATCTGACTGTAGATACCACCCCCATCTGACTGTAGATACCATCCCCCATCTGACTGTAGATACCAGTATATCTTCAGGCGCTATAAGCCATTATGGCTTTGAGAAGGAATTAATTGTCATAATTAAATGTAATAAAATAAAAATATTTTAATTTAATTGCTTTAAGGTTAAATTGATGAATACTTTGAATCTTAAAGAATTTAAGAAACATTGAATGCATCTCAAAGCTAATGAACTCACATTCTTAATAAAAGTTGAGGAAAAAATATTCTTGATTTCAATAAAATTGTGAATTCTTCTCCCAAATATTATTATATTTGAATATTGTGCAGGATTACAATTGAGATTTTTTTGTAATAACTTTATAAAGGTGGTTTGCTTCTTGGTTTAAAGTTAAATTCTTTGAATGCATACATGAACACCTTCAAACTACAGAGTTTTGTCAAAGTGAAAACTAATCCGTTGCTGTGATGAAAATGATATTGATAAATTTATTCTAAACCTAGCATTCTTCTTTCACTAAAACCTTGTACTTAGAGGTAATTTGAGTGTTTTGTTATTGATTTCTACATAGAGATACATAGTTGTCACACATTCATAAAAAAATATACGTCGTAAGGTATTTTGTTCATTTTTTTCAGACGGAATTGAAAATGGATGTTCCAGTTCACAAGCGAGCAATATCTGCTCTACGTTGCTTTAGGCGAGCAGTGGAGATTGAGGACGCATCTGGCAAATTGTGGATGGAATATGGATCGTTGTCTTACCAAATGCATTCTCATGCCTCCAGACAACTCCAATATCATCAGGTATGGATCGTTGTCTCACCAAATGCATTGTCATTCCTCCAGACAACTCTAATATCATCAGGTATGAGTAGTAATCAGAATAAGAGATTGTTTTGTCCTCTGCCAGGAAGTGAGTAACCATTAACAATACCAAAAAGTGGCTTAATGTCTGAGTTTTCCAGCACTTGGTTTTGGCCCTGGGTAAAACACTAAACCTTGCTGACCTAACTTGTTCATTTTATAGTTGGAATATTTGTCTCAATTGAATGATTCAAAGTAAATAAAATTTGTTTGACATTAGAATTCAAAATGATTTTTCAAAAAAGATAAATGTATGCCAGGATATCATTCATTTCATAACCTTTAGTAAAATAAAATAATAATCAGATGTCTTAGTGTAGCAAGATTCAATTGTCAGTTCTATAAATAGTGATACCTTGTAATTAAAGCTACATGTATTATGTAACAGTGTGTGCAATCGGCAGGGAATGGGGGATAATTAAAGCTACATGTATTATGTAACAGTGTGCAATCGGCAGGGAATGGGGGATAATTAAAGCTACATGTATTATGTAACAGTGTGCAATCGGCAGGGAATGGGGGATAATTAAAGCTACATGTATTATGTAACAGTGTGTGCAATCGGCAGGGAATGGGGGATAATTAAAGCTACATGTATTATGTAACAGTGTGCAATTGGCAGGGAATGGGGGATAATTAAAGCTACATGTATTATGTAACAGTGTGTGCAATCGGCAGGGAATGGGGGATAATTAAAGCTACATGTATTATGTAACAGTGTGCAATCGGCAGGGAATGGGGGATAATTAAAGCTACATGTATTATGTAACAGTGTGCAATCGGCAGGGAATGGGGGATAATTAAAGCTACATGTATTATGTAACAGTGTGTGCAATCGGCAGGGAATGGGGGATAATTAAAGCTACATGTATTATGTAACAGTGTGTGCAATCGGCAGGGAATGGGGGATAATTAAAGCTACATGTATTATGTAACAGTGTGCAATCGGCAGGGAATGGGGGATAATTAAAGCTACATGTATTATGTAACAGTGTGTGCAATCGGCAGGGAATGGGGGATAATTAAAGCTACATGTATTATGTAACAGTGCACAATTGGCAGGGAAAGGGGGATAATTAAAGCTACATGTATTATGTAACAGTGCGCAATCGGCAGGGAATGGGGGATAATTAAAGCTACATGTATTATGTAACAGTGTGTGCAATCGGCAGGGAATGGGGGATAATTAAAGCTACATGTATTATGTAACAGTGTGCAATCGGCAGGGAATGGGGGATAATTAAAGCTACATGTATTATGTAACAGTGTGCAATCGGCAGGGAATGGGGGATAATTAAATGAATGTTCACAAACATCTGTTTTATTTTTATTTAAATATCTATGATAAATTTATAGGAGAAGAAGGAGGAACTAGATGAGGACTTCCTGGACAGTGAGTTTCTACAGATCTGTCAGGACTCCAAACAAGAGATGCTGAAGACAGCATACAATTGTTACAAGAATGCCTCAGAGTGTGAAGATGAAGAGAGCGAGGAATGGCTGACACAATATATGATGGGAAAATGTGTTGAGAAGATGAAGAAATCACCACAAGAGTACTTACAACACTATAAACTGGTAGGTATCTACAACACTATAAACTATAAGGTACCTACAACACCATAAACTGGTAGGGACCTACAACACTATAAACTGGTAGGTACCTACAACACTACAAACTGGTAGGTATCTACAACACTACAAACTGTTAGGTACCTACAACACTATAAACTGGTAGGTATCTACAACACTATAAACTAGTATGTATCTACAACACTACAAACTGGTAGGTACATGTATCTCCAACACTATAAACTGGTAGGCACCTACAATGCTATAAACTCTTAGGTATCTACAACACTATAAACTGGTAGGCACCTACAATGCTATAAATTGATAGGTATCTACAACACTATAAACTGGTAGATACCTACATCACTATATATTACCTACATTGCTATAAACTGGTAGGTATCTATAACACTATAAACTGGTAGGTATCTACAACACTATAATCTGGTAGGTACTTACAGTGCCATAAACTGGTATCTACAACACTATAATCTGGTAGGTATCTACAACGCTTTAAACTAGTAGGTATCTAAGACAATTTAAACTGGTAAGTGTCTACAACACTTTAAACTTGTGGATTTCTACAGAATGCATCTTGTAATACATGTACCATTATCGTTGTAATTTCTTGTGTTAGTTTTGTACAGTTTGTATATATTTTATCAATCATTAATGCACAAAACTTGAATTTGATATATGACATCCTGAATGTCTTTATCTACCTGATTGGTCACATATTCATATTGTTTTGGATTTTTTCTTACAGGCAGCAGAAGCTCTTCATGAAGAGAATGCTACATATCCTAAGAAAATAGCTTATGCTTATACAGCCCACACATCACCCAGACTAGCCGTTGAAGCCCTAGAGGTAGGTTTATGCTTATACAGCCCACACATCACCCAGACTAGCCGTTGAAGCCCTAGAGGTAGGTTTATGCTTTTACAACCCACACATCACCCAGGCTAGCAGTTGAGGCCCTAGAGGTAGGTTTATGATTATACAGTAAACACATCACCCAGGCTATCAGTTTAGGCCCTAGAGGTAGGTTTATACTTTTACAGCCCACACATTACCCAGGCTAGCTGCTGGGCCCTAGAAATAGGTTTACACTTATATAGCCCACACATTACCCAGGCTAGCTGTTGGGCCCTAGAGATAGGTTTACACTTATACAGCCCACACATTACCCAGGCTAGCTGTTGGGCCCTAGAGATAGGTTTACACTTATATAGCCCACACATTACCCAGGCTAGCTGTTGCGGCCCTAGCGGTAGGTTTATGCTTATACAGCCCACACATCACCCAACCTAGATGTTGAGGCCCTTGAGGTAAGTATATGTTTATGCAGCCCAAACATCACCCAGACTACACTGCAGAGATTGCAGATTGTCCAATTCTCTGCGTATCACGACTGACTATTTTGACGCAGACTATCACATTTGCCATAAGTCAACGCACACCACTTCGCCACCACGATTTACCACAACTTTGTGGTTGATTGCTGCTATACATCTTATACCTATTGAACGTCAATTTAAGCATCTAAAAATATTGTCTAAATATCAAAAAGTAACACAAGTGGTTATGCTTGAGGGTTATTTGTAGACCTATAAATTTTACAAGTGTTTTGGAGTGTAATTATTCACTGAATAACCTCTAAAGATGTCTTGTTGTCGATCATCCAAACCCGTCAGCCATTTCTTTGTATGCTATGAATGAGACGAATCTTCAAGCCCAATTTAGGGGAATTACGCAGCATAGGCCTTTAGTTTTAGATTTATTGAAATTATCAATACAAACTACAATTTCTCTCACGATTTTACAATTGCAAGAAGCAATCTCATTAAAAGCATTGCTATTTATTCCGTATTTACTTCATATATGCAGCAAATATAGAATAAATAGAAATGCTTTTAATCAAATTGTCGTCAAAGTAAATTCGTACTCTTGTCTTTCTACAAATCTATAAACAAAATCATGGAAAGTTATTTTTTCTGTTCATCTATTTGTTATTTTATAATACAGGTACTTGTCTTTAGATCCCTTTTTCATATTTACTTTTTACTTTAATTGATGTTTAAAAAATTAAACTTGGTTTATGGGAACAAATATCTTATATAAACTAGTTTTCGTTTCCGTATTTGTTTGCAGAATGTTTTGAGATAATTTGTTTTGAGTTCACTAATTGATAAGCGTATCTATTTATAGCACTCTTTGTTTGTTTTGATTTGGTGTAGGAGCGAAATTGATAGCTGTTTCAAATAGATTATTTAACACTAACAGAATATAGAATCCATTCAGTACAAGTTATGTTTTAGTGATTATCTGTAAATATATAAACATTCGATGTGATTTGGATTATTAACATTCGATTATCGTGAGTTACTTCCTTTGTTTACAATTACATAAACTGAGAAATGGCGGACGCGTCCTCTTTGCGTGCCGGTGGAAGACAAAGAAATCGAGGCAGAAGTACAGTGTTAGACCCTCGCAATCCAATTAACTGGACAATTTATAAATTCCACGAGGAGTTGGACAAAATGGGGATCAACGCGCCTGTTACATTGGGCAAAGTCGTCTTAAGACGATTGTACTTGGAAAATGTGGATCGCCGTGAACGCGAGCGTCATCCGTCGGGACCGCCCAGCAATGCGAATGCTGGGCCTGAGGTCAGAGAGGAAACACGTGGGGTTAGTGACAATGCGGTCACAAGTAACAATCCCGGTAACCCTAACAATCCCATGTCTTCTAGCGGAAATATGTCGTCCTCATCTGAAGTCATTAGAAGTTTAGTTTCATCAGTTCAAACCATGCAACAAACTGTATTAAACTTACAGCAAAACGTTATCAGCCTAGCAGCCAGCAGGAATGATAATTCATGGGCGTCACAAAATCAAGAGAGGAGTAACACTCTAGAAACAGCAACTAGTGCACTAAGCAGCTCCAGATACTCCGATACACAAGGTGGGTACAGATTCCCTATATCTGAATTCGGAGTGCCTCTTGAAAGTATTCCACATCTTGATGTCGTTCCAGAAAATTTGAAAAAGAGAATATGGGAAGGCAAAGACATAAATTTAGCTTCCCTTCTTATTCCTAAGTTTGACAAACAGTCCAATGTTAAAAATGTAGAAGGTGACGGCCATAACATCACGGTAAACATTAATCCTCAAGAAGATCCCCGTCTACAAAAAACACTTACAATAACAGAATTCATTACTGCTTTCGGTAAATATAAACGAGTAATGTGCGCAAAATTTCCAGAGAGGAGAATCGAATTGGATCGCTACGAAGCAAATATTGTAGACATAGCAAATATATATGGTCAAAAATTTTATGATTATCATATACAGTTTTCTGCACGAGCAGCATCAGCGTTACGAGATCATAACATTAAGATAGATTGGTCCATTAAAGACCTATCATTATTACAACTTGTGACCAGTAATGCAAAGGCAAACGAGTGCCAGTCTTGCCACTCCACCATGCATCATACAGACTTTTGTCCGTGTAAAACCAACGACACGAAAACCTTCAATAACAATACCGTCCGAAAACAGGCGAATAATATAGTTGACAGATATGGCCGCAAGAGGGTATTTCATAACAATAAGGAGTTATGTAACAATTACAATGCGAACAACTGTTCCAAAAAATCATGCCAATATGCTCACGCTTGTTCGAACTGTTTCAGTGCTAATCATGGAGCGGTTAATTGTAAAACCACTCAGATCAACACGCACAACGCGGCTACATTAAAGCAGTGACTAGAAGTAGAAGATACTAAATACATTGTAAACACACCGATCAATGTCGTCAAGTTAAAAACAGAACTTGCGCATCACCCTTCACACGTTTTCGTGAATTACTTGTGTGATGGTCTTACATATGGGTTTGATACAATGATTTCAGACATTAACTTACCAACTAAAGAATGCAAGAATTTACGCTCAGCTCTAGAACAGCCAGATACTGTAGATTCATTACTACAAAGTGAACTATCTAAAGGTTTTATACAAGGTCCATTTGATGAACCACCGTTCGACATATATAGGGTTAGTCCGATTGGTGTGGCTATAGGAAAATATTCTGGAAAAGCAAGGCTTATTGTAGATTTATCGTCTCCACATGATAATATAGACCATCCTAGCGTAAATGACATGATAGACAAAGAAAATTGTTCTCTAAGTTATGTGCGTATTGACGATGCCATTAATATTATACAATTACTAGGAAAAGGAACCACCATGTGCAAGACAGACATAGCTGATGCTTTCAAGTTGATGCCTATTAAACCTTCACAGTGGCACATGTATTGTATAAAGTGGAGAAACAAATATTATTTTTATACAAAATTAGCTTTTGGATGCAGATCAAGCCCGAGAATATTTGACACTTTGTCACAAGCCATTTGTTGGATCGCGAAAGAAAATTATGGAATACAGCACATCTTACATTTGTTAGATGATTTCATAACCTTTGAACATCCAGACAAAAATGGGGAGCGTAATATGAAAATACTGTATCATATATTTAGTGAACTTAATGTTCCAATGGCTGTGCATAAAACGCAAGGTCCAAATACCATAATAGAATATCTCGGCATTATATTGGATTCTATTGACATGGAGTCGCGACTTCCCGTGGACAAATTGTCCAGAATTACAGAATTTTTGTGCGCATTCTTACAAAAATCTTCAGTCACTAAACGTGATCTCCTTAAGCTCTTGGGTCACCTTAACTTTGCGTGTAGAGTAGTGTTACCCGGTAGGAGTTTCGTATCGCACCTCATTAAACTGTCTACTACAGTTAAGTGTTTACATCATCATGTTAAAATAAACAAACAGTGTAAAGAAGATATTCAATTATGGTTGTATTTTCTGTCTAGATGGAATGGAATAAGTGTGTTTTATAATACCCATACAATTACTTCGGCAGATCTAAATCTTTGGACGGATGCATCACTCACAATAGGATTCGGAGGTTATTTCCAAGGGCAATGGTTTTCGGAACCATGGCCTGCCAATCTAGAGAATTTCCTTCCAAATTATGACAGAGAACCTATTTCTATTGCGTTCTGTGAATTGTATCCCATTGTGGTAGCTGCAATATTATGGGGTAATTTGTGGAAAAGACAACGGATTGTCTTTCTTTGTGATAATGAATCAACAGTGGCGATATTACAAAAAGGCAGATCGAAATCACCCCATATTATGCCTCTTATGAGTAAACTGACATTATTATCTGCTAAACATCAGTTCACCTTTTTATCAAGTCATGTTCAAGGAAAATTCAACAATATTGCTGATGCTTTGTCTCGTTTGCAGATACAGAAGTTTCGACAACTCGTACCAGAAGCACCACTGAACCCATGCAAAGTTCCACCTCCTCAAGACATTTTGTGGAACTCGACACAGCAGTGACGACCATATGGCAACATGCCATCGCACCAAGCACAAGAGTGTCTTATAATACCGCTTTCCAAATGTATATACATTTCTTGTTATTAAACAATGTAATAGTATGTGCTTCTTTAAGATCTATACCAGTCTCAGAAGATTTATTGATTTATTTCGCTACACATTGTTCAAGTAAATTGTCTCTGAGCTATGCTACAATCAAACTTTACTTATGTGGTATTAAACATATGTGCTTAGAATACAATATTTATCATCCTGCAATTAATGAACTTCTTAGATTAAAAGCCATTCTGAATGGAATCAAAAGGATGCAATTCAACGTAGCTAAACCAAGATATCCCATCACTTTCAGTATTTTAAAGAATGTATGTATGTGGTTACGCAAAAATTGCTTATTTGAAAATATTATGCTAGAAACAGTTTGTACAGTTGCATTTTTTGGTTTTCTTCGATGTGGAGAATTTACAGTTGGTAGTCATTTTGATCCAAGTACCAATTTATGTGTAAGTGATATGTGTATTACTAAAGAATATGCGTTACTAAGTTTAAAAGTGTCTAAAACTGACCCATTTAGACAAGGAGTGAGTATTAAATTATTTAAAACAGATAAAAGTATATGTCCTTATACTACATGTGAAAGATATTTAAAGGCTCGCTTCTCTCAAAATCCATCACCACACGATCCTCTTTTTGTAACTAGCGATGTTACACCTTTGAATCGAGCCAAGTTTATAGATATGTTCAGGCATACTCTTGAATGTAATGGATATGATTCTAGCTTGTATAGTGGTCACTCATTCCGTATAGGTGCGGCCACTTCTGCAGCTTCTGCTAAAGTTGAAGACCATTTGATCAAAGTCCTAGGTCGATGGACGTCTGATTCGTATTGTAGATATATTAAGACTTCAGACAAAGTGTTAAAAGAAGCTCAAAATGCATTAATTGATAATTGATTTAGTGTTGCAGATATTTTCCATTCAGGCAATCATTGCATTATCTTCAGATATGTTTTATGAATATCACATGCAGAAAGTCAGATACATGCTTAATTTTTATGCCATGATGTTATCATACATTTAGATGTATAATGGAAATTATGATTTCATTTGCATTATATTGCCTTTTCTAGTCACGTTGTAGTCAATTTTTCTAGTCTTTCTATGTATGAAGATATTTTGCATGATCAGAAGGATTGATATATACATGTAGCAGGTTATATATATATATATATATATATATAAGAGTTGATTTCATTTAACAGATTGGCATACAGGTTATAAGTGTATGTATCATACTTTTATGGTCGGTATAATTACCCCATTCCTTTTCATTTATTGGCACATTCATTTTGGGGCAACTCAGATTTAATGAATCAAATCTGATTTTTGGCCATGATCATTAATAATTTCGGCAATTCTTAATTACCTTCCCCAAAATTCATGCAAATTGCAACTCGGGATATGCTACACGGTAATGTCTCTTGTCAACTGACTACATAAGCTTACATGTTCTACATAGTATACTATTATTACTACTAACTTCATGTATCTGGCTCCAAGTGTAGTCGACGGACAATTACCAGGTTATTACTTTCAAACACCCAATTGGCCGACTCTTGTAACCAGACTGCACAGAGTTGACATAACACAACACACTAGACTTGTTCCACATGTCATCCGGCTCTTGCAGTCCATCAGGCTGTTACACCGAGTTAAATGGGTAATTCTTATAGCTAATTCTGCCGGCTCTTGTAACCAGACTGCACCGAGTTGATGTGCTATACACTCTAGACTTGTTCGTCACATCATCCGGATCTTGTGGTCTACTCTGCTGTTACACCGAGTAGAATTGGAACTCCTCCTACATGTACTTATTTAAATGGTTCAAGTTTTAGTATTATATTAGTAGTTCTGAGTCTGCCCCTAATGTGCCAAAGTATTGTTTATGGAATGTTTTTGTTTATATTCATGTTATATTAATTTGATTAGAGTTATATGTGGTAGTTAAATATTGATTAGAAATAGAATAAATTTTGAAGATAGATCTGACTTTGTCATGTTTGTTCCCATAAATTGATGTTTAAAAAATTAAACTTGGTTTATGGGAACAAATATCTTATATAAACTAGTTTTCGTTTCCGTATTTGTTTGCAGAATGTTTTGAGATAATTTGTTTTGAGTTCACTAATTGATAAGCGTATCTATTTATAGCACTCTTTGTTTGTTTTGATTTGGTGTAGGAGCGAAATTGACCGCCACCTTCCCCACCACTCTGCCATGACTTTATATAGCATTCTAGTTTATAATAATTCATTTCCAATTCTTTGTTTGATATTTAAAGATTTGTTGAGCATATGTTTGTAGTCAATGTAGCTGAATCTGTATAATCAATACAAATGCTACTTCATTTATTGGGCAGATTCAGAAATTTATAAATTAAATAACAGTTATTGAATCAAATCTGATTTTTGGCCATGATCATTAATAATTTCGGCAATTCTTAATTACCTTCCCCAAAATTCATGCAAATTGCAACTCGGGATATGCTACACGGTAATGTATCTTGTCAACTGACTACATAAGCTTACATGTTCTACATAGTATACTACTATTACTACTAACTTCATGTATCTGGCTCCAAGTGTAGTCGACGGACAATTACCAGGTTATTACTTTCAAACACCCAATTGGCCGGCTCTTGTAACCAGACTGCACCGAGTTGACATAACACAACACACTAGACTTGTTCCACATGTCATCCGGCTCTTGCAGTCCATCAGGCTGTTACACCGAGTTAAATGGGTAATTCTTATAGCTAATTCTGCCGGCTCTTGTAACCAGACTGCACCGAGTTGATGTGCTATACACTCTAGACTTGTTCGTCACATCATCCGGATCTTGTGGTCTACTCTGCTGTTACACCGAGTAGAATTGGAACTCCTCCTACATGTACTTATTTAAATGGTTCAAGTTTTAGTATTATATTAGTAGTTCTGAGTCTGCCCCTAATGTGCCAAAGTATTGTTTATGGAATGTTTTTGTTTATATTCATGTTATATTAATTTGATTAGAGTTATATGTGGTAGTTAAATATTGATTAGAAATAGAATAAATTTTGAAGATAGATCTGACTTTGTCATGTTTGTTCCCATAAAAGGTAACAAGAAATATCACCCGAGGCAATGATTAGTGTAGGGCATTTGAATTCGGATATCTTGTGCTACATATGCTGTACTGAAATCATTAATT
Source organism: Pteria penguin (assembly GCA_035048485.1). NCBI lineage: Eukaryota > Metazoa > Mollusca > Bivalvia > Pterioida > Pteriidae > Pteria > Pteria penguin. The sequence goes on along the minus strand of CM068586.1, from coordinate 12,416,477 downwards.
GTGGGATCCTGTTCTGAATTTTATTAAAACTTACATTATTTGCTTAACTGAATGAATATTTCACCATGGTTTGGGTATGCATATACGTATTCGTAGATACATGTAGTAAAGTCACTGCGGAATGTCCGCATTGCTGCGTTGATTCACTGCAATCGTTGCGGTGATTTGCTGTGATTCTGTGTTAACTATAGGTCAAATAAAGAGTGAAGGTCGCGGTGATTATAGGTAAGACGTAAAAAAAACTTACCTTTGCATGTAATACTTTTTATAGGGATGTGAAAATCAGAGAATATTACATTTATATACAATAAATATTTTTGTCACTTGTGGGGATGATGGGGGGAGGAAGGATGTGGAAGTAGCAACATTGTATACTTAGCAGACTAGACAAAACAACCTAGACAGTTTTCATCAGAACTGAAGTGCTTTATCAAAACACCAACTAAATTGCTTATTTGAACCTTACGTCTAATTTTTGTTTGTAAATTTTGTGTGTTACATGAAGTTTAACATGGTAAGAATTGATAAAAGATCCAGCATTCTCTCAACATTCAAGCTTTATATTTTATCTCTTTTACTTACAGATGTTTTATCGGCTACATGTGTCTATATTAAAACTTTTGCTGAAAGGAAAGCAAGAAGAGAATTATGAGAATTACCAAAAATTCATAGATGAAGCTGCTGAGAGTCATTTTGCCAAAGGAATTGAGAAGAAGGCTGAGAATAAAGACAGGTGTGTGTTGTGTTATTTGCTAGTGTCAGACTTTCTTCTTAAAACATTTTTACCTTTTCATTTAATCATAGGTGCAATAAATTGCTAAAACATAGATATTGAAGAAATAAGCCCGTATTATTTGTGCTACATACCAGATAAAGCTGATGTAGCCTAGTGGATGTGGTGCTCAAGTCTTGACCAAGAGGCCCAGGTTCGACTCCCCCCATGGGTACACTGGTGTCCTGTCTTTCGGATGAGACAGTAAAACTAAGGTCCTACGTCACAATAGACAAGGCAAGTAAAAGATTCCTCACTGCTTAGGGTGGGCCTGTTGCAAAAGTATAAATTTCTATGCAACGCATCAAGCAGATGCCCTCACCATATACGTGAAATAATTGTGGAGTGATGTAAAACAATAATCGATAAATCATACCAGACATTATCTTACCAATTTATTTATGTTGCAATTTTTCATAATCTTTTCCAGTTTTCAACCTGCAAGTGAAATTTCAAGTGCACAAAACCCGAAAAATAAATCGACTACTACTCAACAAGACCATACGTACTCCAAACAGAAGAATTGTACAAGTATAAGTGAAAACCTTAAGAAAGCTCAAGATTCTACCATATCTGAATCAGTAGTTGATATCAAGTGTGAAGAGAAAGTTGATGTGACTACCTCAGTGTCAGAAGATGTGGCCACTGTAGAAGCATCCATTAAAGATGTTGAAAAGCAAAACAATGAGGCAGTGGACAGTGCTGAAGAGAAAATGGCTGACTCGGCTGATGAGAGTAGAGACAGTAGTGATTACTTTCCGAGTAATGAGAGTGATGCAGAGTCAGAGGATAGTCACCCTGATATGGACATTGACATCAAGGAGGTGTTGGATTTTGTGCCGTCGCTGGCATCCCATCCTCAGGGGAAGATATCACCCGTCATTCCAGTGACCTTGGCAAGGTCAACCATGATGGAACTGTCTGCAGATCTGCTAGAATCATCACAAGGTTCGAAGTCTGATGTGGTCAGAACATATCATGGAAGTGACGAGGAAAAATTTTTAAATACTGCAAATGTTGAAAATTCTTTGACAGAATCACAGGAGGGTGGAGCAAAGGAAGTGAATATTTATTCAGCAGCTGTGAAAAATGTTGAAAATACTGACATGAAAACTATGGTAGAAGAAGGTTCTCTCACAAAGCAAATCTCGGAAGGGTTTACAGTGCAGGAAGTGGATAGCAAAGAAGGAATGATGGAGCTGTATGACGCTAAACTATGCCCACATTCTGGAGAACGGGAAGGAAATTCCTCTCATGGATCAAATTCATCAAAAGCTCAGAAAGTTACAGAATCAGAAAGAGAGGTCAGAGATGTGATAGAAATATTCTCGTCACCAGAGCCTGGGAGGTCGGAAAAATTCTTTGCATCTGACATTTCCATAGACATTGCTCAAGAAGGGAAAAAAGAAAGTGAAAGTAAAGAGGAAGAAAAGAGTGATACAATTAAGATCAAAGTAGCTGTCATTGATTTCACAGGAGAGAAAGTTATTGCAAAGGTGGAGTCAGTGCAAACTGATGGTGAGTGTCCTGATAAAAGGACGATACACATGTGTGTAAACAGCCCATTGTCAAAGACAGAATATTGTAAGTGTTGTAAAGACTGCATTATAAGGAGGGATTAGCACTTGTTAGTTTGGTTTCCTTAACCCTGAAACACTGGCTTCCATTACATGTGAAGCACTTGCTCTGGTTTCCTAAACCAAGCAACCCTAACAGCCATTCCATGTGTAACACTTGCTCTGGTTTCCTGAACCCTAAAACACTGGCTTCCATTACATGTGTAGCACTTGCTCTGATTTCTTAAACCCAGCAACCCTAACAGTCATTCCATGTGTAGCACTTGCTCTGGTTTCCTAAATCCAGCAAACCAGGCAACCATTCCATGTGTAACACTTGTTTTGGTTTCCTGTACTCTGAAACCCTGGCAGTCATTGCTTGTGTAGCACTTGCTTCCTAAAGCCAGCAAACATGGCTGCTATGACATGTGTTTCATTTACTTTGGTTTCCTAAACCCTGAAACTTGCTCTTGTTTCCTAAATCCTAAAAACCTGGCAGTCATTTAATGTGTAGCATTTGTTGTAGTTTCCTAAAATCAACAACCCTGGTGGTCATTGCATATGTAGCACTTGCTCGTTTCCTGAATCCTAAAACCCTGGCAGCCATTCCATGTGTAGCACTTGCTTTGGATTACTAAACTCTGAAACCCTGGAAGCCATTGCATGTAGCACTTGCTCTGGTTTTCTAGACCCTGAAACCCTTGGTTGCCATGACATGTGTAGCACTTGCTTTGGTTTCCTAAACCCTGAAACCCTTGATTGCAAACTAATTCAGAATGTTGCTTACAGCAAATTTGAACAATTTTGTAATTGTTTATTTGCTGAATCTCACTTAATTCTCTCATTTGAGTCAAATCCGATTTCAATCCAGCATGAATTAAATAAGAAAGTTCTTTTATGGCATTTAAACAAAAAATAAAACAAAGCATTTGTATATATAAACATGTACATATGACGGTTTGTAGAACGATATTTTCATTATAGTTTACAAAAAAAATACATTTTGTTATTTAATGAGATACACATGTGTTTCCCCTTTATATTTCTTATGTATTTTAATGTTTTGAGTCTGTGAAAGTATTTCACCATGAAATTAATTAACTTTTCTTCTTATATTTTATGTTCTTTTTATATAGATTGTATCATGAGCAGGTTTTGAATATATTGAACACTGTTAGGAATGTAGAATTTTTATTTATTTTGATCTCTACATTATTAATACTAATGTGTATCTTTCCAGATGATGCTATGGATATCATGGAAACAACTAAAACAGTAGATACAGGACTTGATAGGTCATCACCGCATGTGACAACCAATCACTGTCAAGAAGAAAGATCTTCAGCTAGTGTTTCACCCAATCAGGTGCAAGCAGACAGATCCTCACCTCAAATTTCATCCAATCAGGATGTAGAAGACAGATCATCAGCTGATGTTTTGACCATTAAGAATCTAGGAGACAAAAGTACTTCAGGGCAACCTCACAGACCTTCATCTGATGATTCTGTGATCATGCTTGATTCTGAGTCTGAGAGAAGTGAAAGTGAAGTGATGCAAACTAAAAGTGAAAGTAAAACAATATTGCAGACTCAAGAAGGTTCAGTCATATCACTATCTGCAGAAAAATTAAATGTAATGGAAACTTCTTTACAAAGTCAGGACCAGAAAAATTCTGATTTAAAATCTACAGCGCAAGTATCGGAGCATAACAATGAAGATGCCAAAAACAAAACAGTTGAAGAAGCCAATGGTACAATTCCTACAAAACCAGAGGATGATAAAAGTGTTTCACCTAAGAATGAAGGTGAAGGTCCTAGTAAGAAAGCTTTGACCGGAGATGCCCTTCATCGGGATCTAATCGAGAAATGCCTTGCAGCACTCCGTTTATGTCTTTCCAGATTTCCAACACATTATAAATCTCTTTACAGATTAGCGTATGTTTATTTCTATTCGCCATATCATAAGGTAGGTATTCATCACCCAAAAAACAATCTTAATTGATTGCCTTAAGCTATATTTGTAATAACAAATGTTTGTAAATTTATTTGGTTTAGTCTGGGTGTATTGGTTTTTCAAAGTACATTTAGCCTCACTAAATTGGTTTTGATTGGTTTGTTTAGGATTGAGAGTGTTTAATTTTAATGGAATGTTTTCAAAAGGTGTTGAATATCCATGCAGTGTAAAACAAACCAATGTTCTTCTAATATTTTGACTGATTGACACTCCTCATACAGAAGAGAAATGGCACATGTGAAGGTTACCTTTGAACTAGATGTCAGCATTTAATGATAAAAGACACATACATAATTTTTCAGAATCTGCAATGCGCCAAGGATCTCCTGTTTGGAACACCCAATTGGCAAAGTTTGAGCTATATGCCAGCACAAGGTCTCTTCAATGAGAGAAAACTCAACAATTTCTTTCAGGTTAGTGCATATTTACATGTCATTATCATTTGATGACTAAGGTTGCAATAGTCTTAAACTTGACCTTTTCCAAAAAGGAATGGCACCCCTGAAACATGACATCATTAGCATGATAATAAATTAGTAAACTATCCAAAAGATATCAACAATTAAAGTGATCATATACATGTATTGCACTTTCAATTCCTCGAGGTATGTTTGTAAATACTCAGTACATAATGAAAATTTATGGGCAGTAGAAAATGAAAGTAGAAGTATTTGGAAGGGGATTTAAACCTAATTTAACTCCTACTTTCATAAGTTAACTATCCAGAATCAGGAGCAAGCTTAATATAAGTTCTCCTTGTTGCTCAGTCCTGAATCTTTCTGTATGTACTATATAATCTGAAGTAATTTCCTGAGTAAATATTGATAAAACGAACTATTCAGAAAAATGCAGGAAATGGCAAATTTGCCAGTTTTATAGGATACATACCCAGCTATATGGTAAAATTATGAAGGATTCATCATATCATTTTTGATAAATTTGCTGTAGAAAATATCAGATTTGAACATTCCGCTGTGTAAGTGTCTCGTTGAGACTAACTCCAAACTTGTGTCCAAAAGTCAAGTGCTATACACACATATAACCTCGAAGAAGATACATCAGTTTCTCACAAGTATCTTGTAGATTGTGATGATACCCCATGACTCTGATCTTATGCATACTATATGTAGATTGTCAGTAGACACTTCTACAAATATATCAACATTAACCAATCTTGCTCAGAGATTATGCCAGTTTCTATGAGGGATAGACCTTGCTGGTGAGTAATACTCGGTTGTCTATGGCAGATGTGTGTTAGAAACAATGCAGTAATTGTGCAGTTCTGATATGAAAATTCTTCAAACAGCATACATAACAAAACAAGCTGAAAAGAAGTCATGAAAAAATCTGTATTTTCTTTTGTACTGATTTGACTTCTATAAATTCAAACATTAATTTTTTTGTCTCAATAAAGCTGCAAATGCAGATTTTGTGATCTGCAGAGAGAACAGTTTTTTTTCATTTAAGCATGGCGACATTGAGGTGTAAAGTATCTGATATATATAAACAAGACGTACAACCTGACACCCCTGTTATTGTAAATCATGGACTCATGTTTTTGTATTTATACAATTTTATGACAGGTCTATAGCCTGTTGAAAAGAACTAGAAGCACATCAGATCCTTAAATCTGTACAACATGGCAATAACATTTTTAATCATTCATGTATTAATATTTTCTCAGGGAACGTGGAAGCTTCCAATAGACGAGGTGGAGAGGTCAGGAAGCTTTGCTACACATCTCAATAAAGCTGTCCTCCTGTTACTGAAGATTTTGTGTGAACAGAAAGATGTTCACACCCTTTATCATGTTCATCTGCAACTGAACAAGATGCCTGAGTCAGGAAAGTATGCCAGATTTTATTTAGGGTCATATATATATTGTAAAAAGAAATCACAAATAATGATCATGAAAATTGTCCATTTCTTCATAGCAATTTCATTAGGGACAATAGGTTGTTAAAATTTGTTCTGTAAAAAACAAAAACACAAAGGAAATGTTGAAATATCTTAAGTCAGAGCACTGAGTAAGGTTTTTGTACTTATAGACTTGTATGTTATTGGACAAACATCTGTGAACTTAAAGCATGATTTAGAGCCTGCAACGTGATTTAACAAGTCTAAAACTACATTTAATTTTTTATACAGAAAATGCAGCAAAAGTATAATTTGCAATTATTGATAATATTGAATGATTAATTTTCATTTTGATGATTATAGGTATAATGATAAACAGTAGATATAATTTTGTTGCATTGTGTAAAGAAAAATCTTCAGAGATACAAGTACAGTTAGAATATGTTCATGTCCAGGTCAAGTTTAAAAAAAAAAAAATAGAAAGTCCCAGTGATTTAGTTGAAAATATCATTAGACATAGAAATAATGAGTGAGATCATTGCACATATTTTTCTTGATTTCTCCTCATGGATTTTTATCTGTTTAAAAACATTTGATAATTTTTCACCCTGCAGGAAATACCTACGTGATGGGGAAAGAATCCATTATTCCAAATTAGCATTTAATTACTGCTTAGAAGCCGTAAAAGCCCGAATCCCCGATGTCAGGAACATGGCAGACAAGGAGAAAGCTGTCAGGTCCCTTATGGAGACCTATAGAATTTGGAATTATGGGATATCTAAACATAAACATCTTGGTCCTCGTGTCAACAATTTATTGGCAGCAACATTTAAAGCAGTAATGAAAGAAAACGTGAGTGACATTTAGGTTTTCACTTCTGTATATGGTATATCTACCATTTCAAGTACCATTCTAAAAAAACCCAGTCTCTACCCATTCTAAAAAAACCAGTCTCTACCCATTTGAAATTTATGGTGGTACCCTAAATGATACTATTTAAATCTGAATGCTATTAAACATAAAATTTGCTAGTACATGTACTAAAATAGCAAATCAATCTTTCAAAAGTCACAGAAATGATGAACATCCCACTGTTAGGTTGCATTAGAATAGTTATAAAAAAAAATAAAGAAGAAAAATGATGAAAACAAATTAGGCAACAGAGACAAATGTTCCACTGTATGAAGTTACATGAATGTTCTGAACACCTTGGTTTTCTAAAGATTAATTACTAAAGTATGTCATTGATAAAAATATATGGTATTGTTTAAAAGATACCAATAAGGTATTGTGTGGCAATGTTTCAGATTGGTGTCGGCCATCAGCCATATGCCCATTAAAACTCAAAATGGCCGAAAAATGTGTTCTGTATCTGCTGAAATGCCCTACTATTTCTCTGTCAAGGGAACAGAATGACCGATAAATATTTACTTGAAACGGAGAGTCTCTTGGTCAAGCTTAATACTTTCTAGTGATCCGCTATATAATTACAATGTAGTGGCAATCTTCATTTAGTTGATTTGAAGTTTAAACTTCACATTTCACTTCTATTATCCTTTTACATCTGCCTCAAACTTTGTAGGAGATTTGAAAACTTTCTTGGCAGCCATTGTCTCTTACTTCGTGGAAAGTTTTCCAAATATAGAGTAGACTAAATCATCTTTATTTAGGATTGTATGCGTCATCAGGGCAAATCGCATGGAGGTGAAGCCCTTCCACACGTGCACACACAATAAAGGATGAAATAATAACAAGTGTGTTAGGGCGATATATTGAAACTAGGGTCTGGTCTGTACATATCACTAGGATGAATTTCCAAATATCATGTGATTAGCACCACTAGTTAACTAGCTAATGCAGCTGGATGTGAGCATGGATTTTCAGTACAGAATCAGACATTGACTCAGCACACAATCGCCTTAATATTCAATAGATTCAAGATCAGTTAATGAGAATGAAAGTTAATGGTGAAAAAATGGAAGATTTTTATTTTATAGGAGCATTATCTGAATGAAAAACCAAAAAGAGGAAACTGTTCAGTATTGTTGCAAAGAATTGGATAAAAGAAATTTTGTGCATTGATTTACTTTTTCCATTATTTTTGCTAAAGTAAAATTTATGGCCTGAAATATTTTCAGGTTTAGGACAAAATAGCATATTTTTTTGATGAAATAGGCCATATGTCTTATAATATTCCATTTCAATTTGAAACACTGGTGTGCTTGCAATCTTAACCATATTCAACCTCAGTTACATTATTTTTCATCTTTGATGGACAAGAAAATTCAGTATCAAATTTTGATGAACTCAACCCTCAGATCTAAATGAAAGATTTTGATGAAGATTGGTGGGTATAAAGTACTGATTGCTCTTCAAGTATTGCAGTTATTCATCCAGATCCATTAAGGGATCCAAAGTGGTGCAATTCAGGTCCAAGATTCCTCATATGACAAACTTCTTCAGAGTGGCTGCATCACACAGAAAGCACCAATGTGATCTCGAAGGGTGTCTTAAGAAGTGTTGTTGTTTTGGTTCCATTTAAAAATGAAATTTTGACATTTTTTGAACTATTGTTTTCTTTGAATTTGATAATGTATGAGTGTTTTAGAATGATTTAGAGTTGTTTTGGCTCAATTTTAAAATAAATATTTTGAAAAAGTATTATTTCATTAGAGAACATTCTGATACTTTCTAGGTTTGTTTTGTGGTCAGTGCTCAGATGAATTAAAGTCCCATTTTGGCCTCTTTTAATTACAAGATATTTTTTTCTTATGCAGGTTAATCCAGATAAGCCTGTGTTGGAGCAAGCTCGAGTTTTCTGTCAGAATCGTCAGCAACAGATAACAATGTCTCGACAACAACATCAGGTAATTGGATCTTTTTGTTATACAGTTGTCTGTATGACGTCACAATGGTTTGACGTCAGATACCTGCTGAAATGGGAAATAACTCTGTATAACGAAAGATTCAATAGTGTATAGGACAGCTATGATGATTATTTATTCTACTATAATGTTATTGTGAATTTCTCAACAAAGTTGAGTTCACTTGTTTAAATGCTCTATTCCTGCAAACAAAGATTGGGGTATATTGGAGACAATTTGTCTGTTTTTGTGTTTGTCTGTTCATCTGAACATTTTTGTCCCATGAAGTCTGTATGTTTGTTTTGATCAAATCAACAATTCACACAGTTTCTATTTATTTTACGATCCGGGTTCGATTCCCGGGTTGCGCCACTATGTTTAAGAGGTTGGTAACCTCCTGCTTCCATGTCGCGATATAACTGAAATATTGTTGAAAGCGACGTAAAACGCCAATCAACCAACCAACCAACTATTTATTTTATTCCAATAGTTTGAAATGTGAAGGTACAAAAATGATCAGATTTGTGTTTCCTCATTCATACAGTTTCCCCACATCACTTAATGTTTTTCATTTGTTTCAAAATCTTTTGACTTCTATTTAGAAGTAAAGTTTATTTACACCAATAATATGTTGAAATATATCAAAGGTAATTTTCTGTCACCATTAGTGTTCAAACAATGTGGTACTTGATTGGTGTTGAGCATTAATGGAGAAACTGTAATTGTAAGCCATGTTTGGAATTTATGTAAGATAGGAAGAAAACTTTCATTGAGAACAATGTTTCAAGCAAGACCATACATGTACTTTCTTTTTCAGTCTGGTGGGAAAACCAATCAGGATAAAGACAGTGGTAACCAATCATCTGATTCGTCATTCATGTCACCTGACAGATTATTCAGCCAATCAAATTTGGCTTCCCCACTGAGAGCTAGTCCAGCCCAAATATCTGTTCTTTCAAAGACAAATACTCCATCTACCACCACTAGTCTGAGTAAATCATCCCAGAAAGCCAGTGATGTAATGAGTACTGATCTGTTTGCTACTGATGGAGAGGAGAAGGGGGTAAAGGTTAAAATGTCAATATCATCTGACACTGAACAACATGAGGATCCCTTTAACCAGCTGAAAACTCCGCCTACTCCTGTGCTAGCTGATGTGACAGATGGTAGCAGTCAAAAAGGGGTTGGTTTTAAAGCAGTGTCTACTACATCAGAGACTGGATTATCTTCAGCTCCAAAGATGGTGATAAAACCAGATATAAAATCTCTAGATCAGACAATAAAGGTAACACCCATCACAAGTGATGAAGTTATAGAAATTCTGTCATCTTCAGAAGAGGACGAGACTGCACTAGATAAAAAACATTCAAAGATTGAGGAAGAAGAGATAAATGAACAATTGGATACTCAGAAACAAATAAATGATGATAATATGCAAACAAGTGAAGATCATCAAACAGATGCAGAAAAAGATGCACCACTCGCAGCAGATCCTAATGTAAAGGGGGATAATACTACATCTAAATCTGAACTGTCACCAAGTCACCCCTCAGATGGACCTCAATCAAAGAAAATGGTTGAATCTGAAACGTCATCAGTGTCTGTCCAATCAGGTCAGAACTTAGATATTCTGTTCCCAGAAACGTCTACAATCCATGAGAACCAGATTAGTGGAGACCTCAACCCACCTACGACTGAGGATGACCAGGCTTCAATTGGTCCATACTTAGACCCCTCTACAGGACTCTTTGTTACAGACTCTGATAGCCAAAGCAGTAACTTTATAGCCAATCCTGAGAACCTTTCTTTCGATATGGAAGGATTAATGGATGTGGATGGATGATTTTTGTTACAAATATTGAATTCATGAATCCTTCGAGATCTTAAAGATAGTCCAATTTGTGTGAGAGTAATAGTCCAATTTGTGTGAGAGTAATATGTGTTTATGATATGGATCTCCATATACAAAAACAAAATCATTATTCTGTGTAATACTGAGATATTGTGAAATTTGTTTAAATTTGATTCATACAAATAACAAAATTATGAAAAATAAGTTTTTCGTGTGATTGAAATTAAAGAACATGCCGTTACCAGTGACTCTTGATAACTTGTAACAGTGATTTTCTAATCTGCAATTAGGTCACCAGAGACTAGTGTTTCTTCCTGCATCTGTCGTCTGCTCACCTTTCATAGTGCACACACAATCAAAATTTTGTTCGGACCTTAACTTCTTCCTGTGACATTTGAGGGAGATTGCAAGGTCACATCTTCAAGGTCACAGTCAGAGTGCACACATACCAAAATTCACGTTTTCATTGATTATAATCAATTCAATCTAATTAAAACCATAACTTTATTCCGCTTCTATGTTTGTTCCATTGCATATAAAGATCTGGTGAAACCCTGTGAGGGGTCACGTTCTGGTGAACTCTGATTGACAGCTAATCAGTGGATCGGCTACAAAATCTTCGGGATGAAAATTAACGTCCACAGCCTGCGTGAACCACAAGGTAGTTTTGAACGGTGTTTGTTACACATTGTGTCACTATCACATGCCTAGCCGAGTCACTGATTGGCTATGGGAAATAACAGTTTCGGTGACTGAGACGTCATCAGAGGTCACCAGAATGTGAACCTTTACGGGGCTTCACCAGATCTTTATACGCAATGGGACAAATAGAGAAGTGGAATAAAGATATGGTTTTTAATCAGATTGATAATCAATTATACCTCAAAATATACTAGTATTTATCCTGTCAGGACAGCTCTGGTTTTTATGTTCCTGGATCGATAGATCGGGGGCATGTTTTTGTCGTCTGTTTGTCTGTCTGTTGTAAACTTTAACCTTTTTATCTATTATACCCCTTGCATACGAAGTTTGGGGGGTAAATAGGAATCATCTTGTCTGTCTGTCCGTCCGTCTGTCTGTCCAGAAAACTTTAAGCTTGACCATAACTTTTGAACCAAAAGAGACTGGGTATTCATACTTTACATGTATATTCCTAGTGGCAAGACCTTTCTTTTGATACCAAATTTGTGACCTTGGCCTTGACATTTGACTTACCTTTTAAAAACTTTAATCTTAGCCATACCTTTTGAAAGAAAAGAGATGGGACCTTCATACTACACATGTGTATTCCTTGTGGCAAGACCTTTCTGTCGATACCAACATTTTGAACCTTGTGACCTTGGTCTCGATGTTTGACCTACTTTTTAAAAACTTTAACCTTAGCCATAACTTTTGAACCAAAAGAGACTGGGTATTCATACTACACATGTATATTCCTTGTGGCAAGACCTTTCTTTTGGTACCAAAATTTTTGACCTTGTGACCTTGGCCTTGACATTTGACTTACCTTTTAAAAACTTTAACCTTAGCCATAACTTTTGAAAGAAAAGAGATGGGACCTTCATACTACACATGTGTATTTTTTGTGGCAAGACCTTTCTGTCAATACCAACATTTGTGACCTTGGTCTCGATGTTTGAACTACTTTTTAAAAACTTTAACCTTAGCCATAACTTTTGAAAGAAAAGAGATGGGACCTTCATACTACATATGTGTATTACTTGTGGCAAGACCTTTCAGTCAGTACCAGCATTTTGACCTTGTGACCTTGGCCTTGACATTTGACTTTTTTTTTTTGGAAAAACTTTAACTTTGACGGTAAAGTATAGTAATAGAGAGATAGGGAGTCCATTTTATATGTGTGTATTCTGTATCACAAGTCCTGTACACTGATACAAGAAGAATTTACACAACCCCCTTGATCTTCACCTTCTCAAAAACTTAAATATTGGTCATATATATAGTTCTATGCCCTATTTTGAATTTTGGTGCAGCGGGGGGTATTTGTCCTGTTAGGACAGTTCTAGTTTATTTAGATTCTTTTTTTATTTAATCCATTATCAAATTTTTGTACTTGGTCATTTTGCACATTTTCAATTTATGATTTATTTTCTTATTCTGGTTTCTTATAATACATTCATTTTTGATTATTTATCCTGAATTTTTATAGGTAAATGATTAATAAAAAGTATTGAACAACTAAAAAGGAAAAGACAAAATTTTTCATTAATGCGTTTTAAAAAATGTTTTTAAGATTATCTCTCTTATATTGAAATTTTACTGACTTCTTAGATTTATTTGAAAGATTTTGATAAATCTTGGTAGGAAAAATAGTTGTGGTTCCCTACAAATGTCATTGTTCTTTAGTCAGGTCCTTCTAGGAATGGATCCAGAGTAGAGCACAAATGTGTACGAAGGTACCCTTTACGTTTGATTGGTTAATTAGACTGAAAACCAAATTAGAGAGAAAGATGTGCGATTAAGTATTTGGTCAAATGCCGAAATCAAATATCATTTCATATGTGACATGGATCTCGATATACGTAATCGTGGCCATTGTACCTGTTGGAGCATGGAGCTTGTGAATATGTGGCTTGTAAATGCCGTTCTGGCAGTTCCTCCCTATGCGGCCTTACTGTCTATAGACGTGGATCCCTGATTGCACAGGTATGCGTTGATAATTATTATTATTTGGAGAACACCCCTACACAAGAATATACCACAAGAGTTATATTTACAGTTAAAGAAATCCTTGATTAGGAGCACTTTCAAAATACATCTGGTCAATGGTGGTAAACCACTTGACTTTGAAGATACACACATGTGATGTTGAAAAAATTAATTCTAAAAATTGTTTTACATCACGCTAGCATTACTTCGATCTAAGCGACATGCCCTCAATGAATATTGTTGAGGGTTCTCTTGTATTCCACGGGAAGGCTTGCTGTAGTGGTTAAACGCTTGGTTTGTGGCGCCGACGATCCGGGTTCGATTCCCGGATTGTGCCACTATGTTCAAAAGGTTGGTTACCTCCTGCTTCCATGTCGCAATATAAATGGAAAATTGTTGAAAGCGACGTAAAACACTAACTAACCAACCAATCTTTATTATACCATCGTCCACTATGTCATTGGATCTTAGTTTTACCGTCTACCGTGACATTGTACCTCAGATTTACCGTCTACCTTGACATTGTATCTCAGATTTACCGTCTCTGTCCCCCGTGGTAGGACCCAAATCCGGAACGTTCGGAAATGAAATCGAACATCTTAATTTTATAAATGATTGAGATACTATATATCAAATCAAGAATATAGAGACGAATTTTCATTTTCTTTTTATCCATTATACTGGGCTAAGACTACATCTGACCTGTGAATGTGGATCCCTGATTGCACAGGTATGCATTGATAATTATGATTATTTGGAGAACACCGTTACACAAGAATATACCACAAGAGTTATATTTACAGTTAAAGAAATCCTTGATTAGGAGCACTTTCAAAATACATCTGGTCAAAGGTGGTAAACCACTTGACTTTGAAGATACACACATGTTGTGATGTTGAAAAAATTAATTCTAAAAATTGTTTTACATCACGCTAGCATTACTTCGATCTAAGCGACATGCCCTCAATGAATATTGTTGAGGTTTCTCTTGCATTCCACGGGAAGGCTTGCTGTAGTGGTTAAACGCTTGGTTTGTGGCGCCGACGATCCGGGTTCGATTCCCGGATTGTGCCACTATGTTCAAAAGGTTGGTTACCTCCTGCTTCCATGTCGCAATATAAATGGAAAATTGTTGAAAGCGACGTAAAACACTAACTAACCAACCAATCTTTATTATACCATCGTCCACTATGTCATTGGATCTTAGTTTTACCGTCTACCGTGACATTGTACCTCAGATTTACCGTCTACCTTGACATTGTATCTCAGATTTACCGTCTACCGTGACACTGTACCTCAGATTTACCGTCTACTAAGACATTGGGCCTCAGTTTTACCGTCTCTGTCCCCCGTGGTAGGACCCAAATCCCGAACGTTCGGAAATGAAATCGAACATCTTAATTTTATAAATGATTGAGATACTATATATCAAATCAAGAATATAGAGACGAATTTTCATTTTCTTTTTATCCATTATACTGGGCTAAGACTACATCTGACCTTAACTAAGTAGAACAATGCTCTAGCTTTCTCTGAAATGGGATGCGGTCATTGTCCAGGAGAAAAAAATACTGGTGTGTCGTGTAGCACCACTCCTCAGGGGCTACAACAACATGCAACAACAACAACAACAATATACAACAACAACAGCAAGAAGGGAGAGAACCACTGATACAGGACGGAATGAGCTTTGCATGAAATCACAGATTTTACTCGCATCTAGAACTTTTTAAATTTGAATATAAATCTATCTTTTATTTATTTTATTTTTTTAATTTATGTATGGGTTTTTTTGTCGAGCAAAAATGAAGTTATGTATTATTCAATTATAATTAAAACTTTTTGTACATTCTAAGCTAGAGTAATGAGAGAATGAATAATAGATGCTGAAGAATTAGATCCAATACATCTCTCTGGATGCTTAATATCTCGCTGATATAGTGTAGCAGAAATATCCATTTCCCCAACTTATTGACTTATCTCTGGCATCCGGGTCAACATTCTAATTACATGTGAACTTAACACAGGATAAGTTGAGGATTTATGTATTTCATAGGAGAGTCACTCTTTAGAGTTTAGACAAAACCTTAATTAGTACTAAGATCCGTTTTAAGACCTGGTTTTTTTTTTTCTTTTTTGTATACAATAGTAAACTGACCACAGCTTCAGACATACTATGATCTTGTAATTCCATTATACCTCTACTATGTAGAAATATCTCGAAATGGATATATAGATTTGTGATACTAAGCCAACAAAAGAGGGCTAAAATTGGAATTATTTTAAGTTGTGACTATTAACAATTTGTATCCAACAATCCTTATGCAAATCTACTGGTCTCAGGTTTCCAGTGGTCTATGAATGTCCCATAGTGTACCTGTACGCGCGATGATGTATTTGACATGAATGTCCCATAGTGTACCTGTACGCGCAATGATGTATTTGACATGATTGTCCCATAGTGTACCTGTACGCGCGATGATGTATTTGACATGAATGTTCCATAGTGTACCTGTACGCGCGATGATGTATTTGACATGAATGTCCCATAGTGTACCTGTACGGACGATGATGTATTTGACATGAATATCCCATATTGTACCTGTACGATAATGCAGTGGACATGACTATCCCACATTGTACCTTTCGAAGATGCAATGGACTCGTATATCCCACATTGCACCTGTACGTTGATGCAGTGGACAGGAATGTGCAATGGGCACGAATGTGCACCTGCACGATGATGTAATGGACATGAATATCCCACATTGTACCTATTCGATGATGCAATGGACACGAATATCCCAAATTGTACTTATACGATGATGCAATGGACACGAATATCCCCCATTGTACCTGTACGATGCTGCAATGGACACGAATATCCCACATTGTACCTATACGATGATGCAATGGACCGAACATATATTTCCTGAAGCAATGGTACAAAACCATCGTCAAGCAACACCGAGATTTCCTGAAAATCATTTTATGATGGCAGTTTTATGCCGCCCACTCGTCAGATAAGAGTGTCGACTTCTGAAATGTGATGTCAACAGTCATAAAAAATATGCGGACCTGTTATATAATTATATCGATTTTTTAGATATCATGGGGACCTGACATATATAATATTGACTTCTTATATATTAATTAATATAATCTATCGACATGTTAAATAACTATTTCGATCCATCAAATTTTAGTTCTGTTCTCGGACTTTTTGGTAATTTATCTGACAAGCGTTTGACAGAAATGTACCGCCATATCTAGTAGATATTAATAATACAGAATTTATATCGTTTTATCATACGTCAATGTAATGAATACTTTTATATCGTAGGAAACAATTCATCCATTTGTTATGTACTTTTTCACGTGCTCATAGTTTGATTTCTCTTCAACAGTGTTGGTTGTTGTCACTGGACACTCCTACGTTCTCCATTACTAGTCAATGTAGCCAGTGATATCTCCATTAATTTCACAATCCTCTTCAACTGTGAAAAAAATAATGTGAAATTTTAGCTTCACGAATACTGATGAGTTTTTTGCATGTTAAAAAAAATGCATGCATCGTCAATATTATACATTCTACCTTAATTGCGAAATGCATGCATCGTTGAAATTACGTTCTACCTTGAAGGAAAAGTGCATACATCGTAAAAGTTTTTGTTTAAAATAAAGTGAGAAATAAAATTTAATGAAATTTTTGATCAAATGGTTTACAATACCGTCATTTACCTTGACAATCATTTCCTTTGAGAGCATATGACGACCATCCAAAAGCTTCCGATTCCAGAGTACAACATCCTGTGTTACATATATCATGTATTTCGCAAACTTTGGTACTTCCTTGATAAGACATTGATTTGCATCTCAGGTCCATCACACAACGTAATGCACAAGATACCGGACTGGCTTGATAAGTTTTCAGCAAAGTACTACCCACATTTCTGCAATCATCCCCAATCTTCCTAAATTCTACAAAGGCAGCCGTTGACACTGTATCAAATCCAATTATATTTACTCCACAGAAAGCACAGAGTAAAGGTACGATTACAAAACAATTCATCTTAACAAATGGCTACTTCTCTCGAACCTTCAGTACAACTTAGTAACTAGCAATTTGCCTTCTCGGAGTTTTCAAGTACACATGTAATTGCTTTCGCTCCTCTTTGTTAAAAATATATAACGAAGACTATCATACCAATTATGGAGATGTATAATGAATTATGATCAATTTATTATTATTTTATGGAAATTTATGATGCAACTCGATGCAATTATTAAAAGAAATTTATATGATATGAGCAAGTCAATACATGTACAATTGATGTATTTGGTGTTATTGATCGACATTTCAAAAACGTTTAAGGTGTGCATTTTAAAAACAGTGCCTACACGGAAGGAGGCAAGATTTCTAGAATCATTGTCCATTCAGCGCAAGACTGAATATAAGTAACGACATATGACGGAAAATTGTGCATAGCAATATAAAGGCTTATCCTTCGTACTTGCTGTGAAAACAGTGCGATCAAAAAGACGCAATTAAAAATATTTAGATAACTCTCTTGGATAAGAGAAGAGTTACAATTATATGAAAGTATCTTTGAAGGAACTGAACTATAAAAACTATACATAGACACTTGTAACAACTAGAAACAACAGTATTCATCGTTTAAAGTGGCACTGAGTAGTGGAGGTAGACGATTGTTACGAGTGGTGACACCACTGTAAGTCTGAATAATACAGAAGCATGAAGACTAATGTCGTTTACTCAGGCACATTTATATGTAAATGCACATGAGTACACTATAGTCGTGTACTCATGTGCATTTACATATAAATGTGCCTGAGTAAACGACACTAACATGGCGCAATGACACAGCAGTTGTGATCAGAAAATTTAATGATCTTACTATTTACCTTGATAACAAAGAACACATGAGGACGCTTGTATAGTTCTCCGTAAACACTTACTTTGAGAAGATATTTAATATGAATGATTTCAGCGCATAGATTGTTTTATCGAAACCTCGGTTTCCAAATTTAAGTCGATATTTCATTGCATGTACAATGTTTGAAAGAAAGTTATGCACGATATATCAAACAAACATGTAAATTTAAAACAAATTTAGCATATTGCGCGATTAAAAGTCTTATCCACTATATTATCAGCCTTTTTTTCACTCAACTTCTAATGAAAAAAGTTCATGGCCCTTAATACATACACACACCCCATACCCCCGCGCAAAAATCAAAAATATATACGAGAAAAAAAAATGCAGAATATAACTTCAAATTATCACATTACTTGCAGTCCATTCGATCTTTACCTAGTACATGGAGAGATGGAATCGGTAAAAAAGTCTAAAAACAAAATATGTTCTTGTGCAAATGTTCACGAATTTTAGGAAAATGTCTAAAATTCTACATAGTATAGTATAGTTTATTTATAAGAAGTATTACAGCTAATAGATTAGAATATACATGTACAATGTATAATAGTGATATTACAAGGTCAATCTTATAATCTTTTAAACAAATAATACATTACATAATATAACAATAATAGTCATAATAATATTAGCTTATAACAGTTGATATAAAATGATATAAAGATTGTCTGATGGCGAAAGCTTGCTCGAGATATTTCTCATGATTACATAGTAATTGGTCTTTAGTGTTGGTTGTACTTAGATTAATTCATTTAAAGAGGGAGGGTCTTCTATATGCATATAAGGATTCAGAATTTTAATTGAAAATTATGATACAAAGGACATTTTGAAATCGAATTAAACTCATCTTTAATATCTGTATTACGAGATGGACAAATGCTTCTGTGTAGAATATATTTTATATCACCCCGTTTCAATCGCATAAACGATGATAGACATAGCTTACACATAATTTTATATATTAATTATATAAGGACTGTAGCATGACTTCATCAACTAAGTGTTTATACGTAAAACATTTGTAAAATGCGTTTAATTAAAATATTATAACTTGTTTACTATTCCAATTAAATTTCGATTTACTTGGGTTAAAATGTTTACTGTCAAGGGTTACAGCGTATATCCAAACAATTCGCAAGAAGTTCTTTTGTTTCAAAAATTTTAGTACAAATATTGCACTTTACGTATTTTCCCCGGCGATAATTTGGTGGAGAATTCCTAAGGGTAACGCATACCCGGGGCTATCGCATATATTTTGTAATAGTTAGATCCCAGCACCGTCATCGACAAGCGCCTTTCCCATCAGAATAAGGATAACATCAATCATGCAGACCTCAACGACAAGAACTCAGGTTACAAGAAGAGGTACGTGTAGACAAACAGAAAATTCTTGGACCCTCCCAGGATTAAGAAGAAACATGTGCACTTACAGGAACTTTCCGAAGTGTTACAGGAGCGGATATTTTTTAACCGGAATCACCTGTTGTCGTGTCCTGCGACACAAAAAGCATGTTTTAAGTGTGGGAAGCTTGGACATTTTGTAAGGCTGTGTTTCGGTGTATCTTGGGATTCACAATGTGTGCCGTCAATTACTTATCCTCAGTCATGTGACTCCATGCGAACCTCAGTTCCGATAACAGATTTCATCTACAATTTCTGTTTTCACACCTTTGTAAGACTATGTTCCATATGGCTTTACAATACCACCCTTTCAAAATAGAGAATTATTTTTCTATATATGATTATAGTGACTCTAGCAGGTCAAAGCAAAACAATTCCTTTTCCCATAGGGTCCCATTTTTAATATAACAAATTTCCAGCAAGATTTACACAACTTTCTACATTTTAGCTTTGTAAAACCCATATTTCAAAATGTTTGTCAGACCCTCCTCTATCGGAATTTTAACAGTTTACCATAGGTATCCACCGTAATTTCGAGAAAATCCTGTTAGAGGGGGCAGCGCAATACATAAAACTAGCACAATCAGTGCACTACAGAAAACTAGCACAACCAACACGCGATATAAAACTAGCACAACCAGCACGCGACATAAAACTAGCACACTCAGCTCACTACATATAACTAGCACAAACAGCGCACTACATAAAACTAGCACAACCAGCGCACTATATAAAACTAGCACAACCAGGGCACTACCTAAAACTTGGAATATGAAAGTGTATTAAATTGGACTTTATGACTAAGTAAATGAAAAATTTATATTATTGAATAAAATCATTTCATCTATAGCTTGTACAATATAGAAAAATAAAATGTTTTGTAGATTGTAAATAAAGAAGAGGCCACTGTCAGTATGAAAAATTATATAAAACTTATCATAAAGTCGATATAATGATTTATCTAAAACTTCTTTTATACAGAATATATCTTTATTAAGAAAACCGTCTAATTTTTTTTTTTTGTAAAATTTGACGATGGCTTCAGAACGGGGCTTTATACGCTTATGGGTGTATATTGTGTATGTTTCTGTATGTAAATGTAAGACTCTATTACATTACATTGCATGCACAGTATTACTTACTGCTGCATACCTATTAAGGATTTCTGACACTTAAGTATTTTGCTTTGATATCTCATTGATCTTTGAACCAATATAATACAACCTGACCTAGGTGTCTGCTGTTATTGTAAATGGATAAATTTGTTTGTTTATTATTTTTTATCTGATCATAAAGATCAAATATAAGCGAGTTTAATACCTTCGCGTGAGCTGGCTATTCTGGCGACGTGGTTTCCTCGCCTAGCTTTGTTGCAAGTTACGCAACACCGAGCACAGTCTGTGCTTGAATGGGTGACCCGCCAACACGTTGCAAATTCAAGAAAACATTCAATTTGCAGCGATGTCAGCATTAATAGGGAGAATGCAATATATAAATGTAAACAAAATTGAACAAATAGTACCTCAATACAAGCATGCAAATTCTCATTTAAATACCTTATCATGTATCACAAATCATGAGACAGCTGCAAAGTATCAATGTCATTATGTTTCAAACCGGTGCATCACAAATATTCACTTCCTTCTATTAAAAGGATCTATAACAATTCATTATAAACACATCATCTTACTTTCACTGTCGATCACAACAGTACTGGGTAAAAAATGAAGATTTTCTTATTCCTTTTTGTTGTGGTCTCCTTTTGCCAGGTTTCATACGCTGGTGGGCGGAAGTATTACCAAGATTTGAACAAGAAAGAACTTTTGTCGGAGATCTTAACACGGTTCTTTCATACAAAAGGTGAGTAATACCTCTGTATTTCTTTGCGTGATATACGGTACTGTATCATAGGGTCCGGCGCCATAAACTGAGAAAATACTCAAGTCAATTATTTCATTTTAATTCATTCCATTATCAAACACTGAAATAAATTGTCATGCATTATGCTTTTATACTATTTATCAATAGAATAAAACTCAGTAAAATCCAAATCCCAGTTAATAACTCACTGTTGAGCAAAAGATTTTGAAATTAGGACTTAAGTATATTCTCAGTTTATGGCGCCGGACCCTGAATATTTCATGCCAATAGAACATCCTCGTCAATAAATGGTGTCGTCTTGCAATCACTTCTCGGTAAAAGAAAAAGCAGAGAATTCTATATAATCATATGATACCATGTAATGGATTTGTGCTTCCGTTTTGGCGGGAAATTGCCAGATATCTTGATTAATTTTCATTAATTCGGAAGCTTTTGATTTCACTTCGTGCCTACAAGTACAAGTAATTTATGTGAGTAAAAGTGACGTTTAAATACGTTTTTCTTCTTATATAGCATCAATAATATATCACTCATAATAACGGCCTCTACTTGATGTGTTACACAAAAATGGTTTTACGAAGACAACCAAAGTTTTGAGAATCTATAACAGCAATGTAGACCTATAAAATTACATTTAAAAGCATTACAGGTTTGTTTTTAAGATACTCCTTATCAAGGTCAAAGGTCAGATTTACGTCCACCAAACTACAACCTTGGTACGATGTCTGTGTTAATGTTTTTCTATTTTAGCGAGGACAACTAAGGGGATTTAATCCATTCAGTGTAAGAGTAAATTTTGACCACAATTGTGTTAATTCCTTTAAGGCTGAACGTAAACAATGTTAATATTTATATTTATTTATTTATTTATGGATTAACTTTAACAGTTTTGCTATTTATTGAGATATATTATGGTTTGAGGCGGTGCACACTTTATAATCCGCGAAGCAGTAGAAAATGTAACAAGAGCGGAGGAAAATATCCGTATAGCTCGTTGCTCCTAGCAACCGACCAAATCAATATTTATATTTATTTATTTATTTATGGATTAACTTTAACAATTTTGCAATTTATTGAGATATAATATGGTTTGAGGCGGTGCACACTTTATATATCCGCGAAGCGGTCCTCCAAAGGGAAGTCTGGACATAAAAAGTAAAGGAACACAAACACTCCGCATTGCAAATTTACGGCCTCACCACCTTTATCAAGAAATTTTTCAGGTGACAAATAAAAGGCTATGTAAAATCCATGTTTACAATTCAAAGATACAGAACCTTCTAAACTAAGATAAACGATGACGTCATTACGTCATTATTACGCGTAAGTATAACGTTAAAATTGACTGATCTTAATGTTAAAATGCATGCCGGAAATTCGTATCTAAACCTATATTAATTGTAAAACTAATTAATATATGACTTTCTTTCTCCCGGAATCATATATCAAAAATAAGGTACCGTCGGGTATGCTATGCACGAAGTTTGGAAGTGACTTGGAGTATATATCTTTAATATTATACATAGTTATATTGTAGTACACTTATTTTCTGACTGTATATCTACCATTTTATATAATATGTCGGTATACTTCATTTATTTATTCTACATAAATTTATATAGTATGATAATTTTATACCCGATATAGGTTTAGATACGAGTTCAAAGATTTGCTGTTTCATCAATATTTTGTATTTTTGTTCTTTTTGAAGGATCCTATGATGTAGTGAGTGATGTTGGTTTTCTGGGATATCCATCAAAGCATTTCACAACAAGCGCTGGAAAAGCTGTAATACTTGATCAAACCGACAGGAATGACGGTATGGGATACAATACAAAAACCGGAATCTTCACCGTTCCTATTGGAGGACTGTATCACATATATTGGACGCTATTATCCAACAACGGGAACTCACTAGCATTAGATCTATACGTTAATGATAATGAAAGGCTGAGATCCTTTATTCATCGTACAAGTAAAACACACGTCAGCGCATCCGGAAATCTGTATATCAGAATGAGAAAGGGTGACAATTTGTTTTTGAGAGCATCTGGTGCCGGAGGTGTGGTTCACGGTGGACGATACAGCACATTTGGAGCTGAGCTGATCAGATATTAATTTTATTGTTATTACTTCCTGCAATAAACCATCAATAGATAACATCCATTTCCATTCATTATCTTAGTATTATTCACTTAAATGATAAATATAATGAGCATGAATACATGTAGTAATTTAGTGCCTCGTGTGCACATTTCGACAACTTATACCTTCCCAGTGATGATCAAGACGTAAATCGCATAAACCTACAAACACGTGTATATAGGTCTATGGTTTTAGAACCAGTCTTCCCCGGGGGAAGTCTCACTCTAGAATAGGACCGCCGGGGGAGTCTGGCTATGGGGGACCGCTCACTCTATAACACCGGGCATCCACTATATTGACTTTTAGGATTTTTGTCATACAAAATGATGTCAAATATAATGAATTTGGTACTGTCATCCAATTTAAAAATATTAATGCATGAATGCGGGGTGACTAATGAAGTTATACAACTTTTATCAATACTTTACACTGACATGCGGGAGAAACAGAATTACCACAGAAAACGCATGTAGCTGAGCGACCGGTCTACCACCCTTTGCTTAAACGTTGACTCAAACCCAAATCCCTGTGATGAGAAGCAGCGCTACTAGGTCACTCGACTGGCAGTATCTAAATGCAATGGAACGACCCAAATATTCCGTCACCATCTCTACCTCTATATCTTTTTAAAGTTTAATTTTCATACCTATGCCAGAAAATAATCCACACACCGGAACCAAATACAAAATTCATCTGCGGTTCATTGTAGATATGTACGCAATTTCATTCAAATATCTGCCTCTTCAACAGATATATAGAGAAACGTATTTAAGTTATAATTACACAGAAAACGGCGGAAAAAAAAAGAGAAAATGGACGATGCTATTTACCCGATCATTTAATTGCATTTAAAACCCATTGAGAGAGGGAAAAAACAAACAAAAACAAAATAAAGCGCCCTGTGCTCTTTATACATGGTATCGGTGTGCTTACCTGATTGATTTATAAGTTTGAATTGTTCTATCTACAGGTTGGATGGACCAAGAGTAGTGCAGAGTTTGAGTTAACGGTTACCTTCATTATACACTGTTTCATATGTACTTGTTATAGATCCAACAGTTGGCATACGCGTTTTTACATGTTTTATGACTATACGCGTATGACGTCAAGTTACATGACTCTTACTTGCGACCCTTACGTCTTAGATTTTCGCGAATGCACTGTCATATTTCTTAGCTGTTCTTATTTCCTTTCATTGTTAGTAAAGGGAATACCCCAGCTTACCCACTGGACCCTTCCGATGTTTTTCGTATCAGTAGTTTTTTTTCATACTGTGCATGTATATGTATGTAACTGTACATATTTTTCATGAGAAGGACAATAAATAGAATATCCTGCTAAACAGAGTATGTATATATGTCTCTGTCAAGGACAAATAGAATATCCTGTTAAACAGAGTAGGTTTAATGGCAATGGATTGTCAATGCAAGTGAAATTGTACTAAAACAATTAATCCCGAGAGATATAGTCAAAACGGCCCAAGAAAAAACGTTCCACACCAGAACGGCCCACACCAAAAAAGTCCACTGTTTTACCACACCGGCGAAACTGTGTGATATTTTGACAATGGATATCGACTTTGATTTCAAAAAAGATTTTTTCACTTAGTGTTTAAATTATACTTGATACAGATAGTAAGAGGGCAAATTATTTGACATTTTAATGAATTGCCTTCAGCATACTTTTAGAATTATTTCTATTTTCGCGTGGGCCGTTTTGACTATACACCAATCAGGAAGAAAGTCATAATTCTGCTCTCTATATCGATAGGTACCTTTTATATTCAAGAGAATAAAGCGTGACAAGGGCAGTGTAACTTTTAAAACAGTAATGAATTTATGGTTTTCATCATGATGAAGGGTAGACACCATACCTCACGAGATATTTTATCAAAGTTAACCAATAATAAACTTCATTTCACTATTACATGTACTTAAGAATTGTTCTTCCATAATGAAATGTGTAAGTTCCTCTTCCCCTGAATTTGTTATAAACTATGTTTTAAATCCAATCTAATCTTTTGCTACTTGACCAGTTACTAAAAGCCCGGCTACCAGTATTGTAAGTACTTTGATTTTTTTAAGGGGGCGAATGTCCTCTCCGCCCCCTCTTTATGAATCCGCCACTGTTGTTTTTGTTTTGTCGGCAAAAAAGGAATTTTAACTTTCATGTTTTTCGCTTTTTCATAAATGGTTATCAAAGTTTTCCTCCTTTCAGAAAAAGATACTAATTTTCATGTTAAAATACAATGAAATTCATTACCAATGTCATTATATTTAGTACAATTTCAGCATTAAACCATGCTCCAACTTCTTTCAATAACTTGGACGGACGATCTAAATTTGTAAAATGTTATCCTATCATTTGTTTTTAAAACAATAAAAAAGTGTTCACACTAATTTCATAATTATATATTCTATGCAATGAAGCCAGATCATTGGATGAGGTGTTCGACTCGATCGTGGCCAAAAGGTCCCAGGTTTGATTTCCGCGGTGGTCACATCCGAGTTCTTTTATTCGAATACGACAGTAAAAACCGAAGTACCGTGTCACGGTATATGTAGCAAGTAAAAGATTTATCATTGCTTTGTGAGGGTACGTTGCAAAGCTATAAATAAACACCATAATTTGTTTTTTATCCTTTCGTCTTGAGGAAAGGAAAATTTTGATAAACTATTTCATATTATTAGAATCGTTCATCTGGTGAACTTGACGTTTTCGGTAGTGTAACCCCCCTTTTTTCCCTTCTTTTCCTTTCCTGCAATACGTTGTTTTCACCTTTTTAAACATAAATACAAGTACCAAAAGACATGCATAAGGTCCTTACGTTAATCCCCACTTTGAATTTCTTCTATAACCCCTCCCTATTCCTTTCTTTTCTTAAGCTATTAACAACTATAAAAAGAAACTTGAGACTTACCAGCACTTTATTCGTACACGTAATGTATATGGTTCTATTGAAAATCTTTCGGGAATTCTGCTTCCGCTATCATTCTGTATATCCCCCATGACATCAATTATCACATATTAATAACATACATGTATACAAAATACCCCCTTCTATCTGATAACTTGCATGCAATTTATGTGCATTCTAGGTACAATCGTTAATAGCTAAAAAAAACTCTTTCCCAGATATCATATTGCAGTTAGAGTGCGTGCGTCAAGTAAGCATTTTACAACATATTGCAAAGAAATAAATCAAATGTCATTGCATGCATCCAACAAAAACATACATAATGATGAAATGATGACAACGTTCATTTTCAACAGAAAAATATTTTGCATAAAAGGTATTTGAATACATCATCCCGAAATTACGTTATTTTCCTATATTTACAGAAAATCATTATCTTTTGATCAGGTTTTAGAAGGTCACTTTTTTTCCTTCTTAAAAGTCGAAAAGTTTTTCATTGTTAATTATGTAAATTTACATTCCATGATGTGAAACACCTCCCCATTTCCCCCCCACCCCTTTTTCACCCATTTTTTTTTTTTGAATATGTTTGGATAAGCCCGTTTGACATAATTTCGGGATCTGCGCCTTTGATTTTTTCCTGAATTCTCAACGCGGGTTAAGGTGATCTAGAGGCCTTCATCTATTGACCTCAAGCCCCCCCCCCCCCCCCCCCCCAAATAATCTTCCAGGGAAAAACCAAATAAAAAAAAAACCCGCAGCCTCTCCCTCCCCAGAATTCTCACTAACAGCTTAGCCAGATATATACTTGGCATCTCACTTACATCTTGGATCTGATATACTTGGCAACAACTTGACCAGATATACTTTGCGTTTACATATTCAAAGTGTTTACGAAATTGTATCCCTGGCGTGGGCGAATCCGATTTTAGCAATCACGTGGATGAAAGATATGCGCGGATCCAGGAGAGGTATGTCTCAAAATGAAATACTAAGATCGCTCATTTTTACTTTTTACAAAGATGAACCTCTTCTCTGTGGTTAAATGTCCTCACCAAAGGATGGAATTTACATGTATCCTTGTTGTCGAAGAAAAGGTTGAACTCCCTCCCACCCACAGAATTGTACCATTAATTGGTTGAAACGTCCCCTTCAACATTCTTTTTGTCTAAAGACCATTCTATTGGGCAGTTACTCAATAGTTATATGCCCTTTACCGATAGGTGTCGCGGTCGTATCCGCCATTACGATACTGAAAAAAGCTATCGAGATAGTAAAATGACCTATGAGCGTAGTGGTTAAAACAATATTTGTGTTTATTAACGTTTTAAAATTGAATGGTCTCATCGGTGACTAGGATTGAAAATTAATAAACGTGTTTGTTTTTAGAGTCCATTATAAATTTCAGTTTAGAATTTAAATATAAAAAAACAGAAAAAGAAAAGGAACCTTTCTCCGGCCCTACCAAAAATGTTGGTCACCAAGCTAAGTTATTTATTCAGAGACATATATACACATGTGCATATATGTCTCTGATTTATTCAGTAATGAATGATGTATTTATGTATTACAGATTTATTAGATAATTATTAAATAATGATAAAACTTATTTTATACATATCATAGACATAGACTACTTTCAAAACAGTCTATGATACCAATATCAACACCTAGACCATTTCGCAAACGAAGATTTTTCGTAACTTTTACTTAGATAGATTATCACTAACTTTCAGCAGAGACATATATACATATGTGTACATGTGTATATATGTCATTGCTTTCAGTATGCAGATTAATTGTTGTATTCGGGGATGAAAAATATCATCTTCTTAACTATTTCCAAATTCAGGCTATCCGTATTTGCAAAACCTGGGGTTGAAAGTTTCGGAAAATCCTTTAAAAATTTCGTATATGATCTTTTTGAACATGACCTGCAGTTTTATGAAAATTGAAATTGCAAGTACCGAAATTAGCTTGTCCAAAATAACTTAGATAAGCAGTGGCGGATTAAGGGGGAGCGGAGGGGTCGCTCGCCCCACCCCCAGCAGTGACCCAAAATTTTACCAAAACCCTGTATTTTGGCCAATTTTCTGTTAAAATTCACAAAATTCATCCCTCGACACCCCCCCCCCTGGAGACCCTGGATCCGCCAATGGATAAAAACGAACGTCAATTCACTGCATTACTTCCCTCGTGTATGCAATGTTAATTAATTTGCTTCAATCAACATACACGTGTATCAATAGTCTTACGGGTGGTGGGGTTAAACAGCCGACATAAATCCAGTAAGTTTATTGCGTAATACGGACGACAGTTTCTGGAATGTAGCTTTAACTTTTGCCAAGGATACCTATGCTGAGATATTACTGACCCCAGGTGATAACCTGGTTTTACACCTGTTACAAAATCCATTTTCTGTTAGTACAAGCTACCACTCGACATAGGGACATGGATCGAAGTAACAATCATGGGAATTATCAGAGATTTATGTCTCTGAAATAATTTAGTTTTAATAGATCAGTACTAAATAGTATATTATTCATAAAAACTAGCATTATAAGCGATAAGACTGAATCTATCTCCGTTTGCTTTAGGTTTTGTAAAGTAATGTTACTAAGGCGACCCATGGCAAATAGTCTGTATTTCACTTATAATCACTGTCCAAACTACAAAAACAACTTAATAAAAAAAAAATGAAAAAAAAAAACATTAGGTAGTATCAGCTGATGCAAGGACTTGTAAACTTGTTTAAAAGTCCTTTACTGATGATACATGTACGAGACTAGACTGATGACAGCCATATTCAGTACCTTAATGGCGGACAGTCACGTGATCTAAAGATGGCCGCGCCCGTGTATTACGCGATAGAATGGTCTATATGAAACATTGCTGTATCTGCCTTTATTAACTACAATTAAATTAAATGTATATGTAAATGAAAAGCAACATTATATTTACTCGGACATATCTTTGAAAGAAAAGCTTGATTCATTGTCCATTGTTTTTACACATATTTTACATCAGGTAAAAAATGCTAAAACTGTTAAAATGTTCTCGTCTCTTTCAGCTGTCTTGAACACTAGAAAATTACTAGTATTTGATGTGCACAAGTCTGGAATTTATCATTTTCAGCATATATGTTGACATGTATGAAATTAAGAAGCACTTACTTGTAGGTTCTTTGGTATTAATTTTCTTTATTTTTTTCTTATCTTGTAACCTATTTGTAGCCGGGCCATTCTTTCTTCTACTAAAAACACAGTAAGTGAACCATTTCCATAACTTCTATCTTGGATAAGGAAGAGGCACAGAAAATTTTGTTTTACACTATTTCAAGTGGCAGACCTCAATTTAGTCCCCTTCATATACCACCATCAAATCATCTGCACTTGTCGTAGTTAAGGAGAAGAAGTGCTGACAATTTTTTCAAACCCAACAATTTTCCTCAATTTAAAACCCAGTTGCACAATTTCAAGTCAGATCCTTTCAAATACCATAACTAAATCATCTACATCTGTCTTGGTTAAGGAGGAGAAGCACTCATGTTCCCCAGGGGCCAGAGCAAATTCTAAAACTCAGCTGCACAACTTCACATTAGACCATTTCGTATACCACCACCAAATCATCTGTATCTATCTTGGTTTAAGAGAGAATTAAGTGGTTTGTCTCACCCATTTTTCCAACTCCAGTTTTAAAGCCTTGGCGCAAATCACCAAGATCAAATACTTATGATGAGCTAGGAAAAATGAAGCAATGTTTTTTCAATAAAACAAATTTGCATTTAAAAATGACAAAGAATTATGTATGGTATACTTTTATTTATTTGATTGTCTTTTTCCATACAATATTTCTAAAAATATAAATAGTAGTGTAGAAATAAATCTTTAAATACAATGATTGAGCAAAACATAGCTATACATGTGTATATACATACATATATATACAGTGGACTCCTGATATCTAGAACTCGAACTTCGAAGGGAATGTAGTATGAAACAGTTAGAGTAAAGTGAGGTTCAAGTTAGGGATGTATATTTATATGAAGAAATTAGAATCTGGACTTTAAAGCTGTATACCTTATGTTTGCTAGTACAATGCATATTATAGGTTAATTCATTCTAAATTGTTTTGATTGTATATATAAGCCTAAAACATATTAAAAAAGGACCCTTGCAAATTTTGGGATCAAATTCGTCATATTAAGTGAGATATGGCTGTCTAAAACACGATGTTTGTAAAGAGAATGTTTACAACCAACTTATCACGTGATCTAATTCGGAAGCTGCCACATCATGGACACTGATGGAGGGCAAGGTAAATAAACATGACGAGTAACTTTAAAAATCTGCATTCAGACAGCTAAAGTTAGTATTTACTGAAAACGTTTTCTTTTGGAGTCTCCCTTCATCGTATTTGTTTTGATTAAACTGCGCATGCCCGAAGTCAGGTGATGGTTGTATTTATGGAATACCCACTTTATTTACGAAGTATTTTCTTTTTATTTTGATATCTCCGAGGGTCTGAAACACCAAAAAAAGTTATTAACGCAAAGTCAAGAACTTCAGCCATACAAGAAAAATACAGTTTTTGTTTTACATGCCCTAGTTTTTGAAATTATACCGAAGTGTAGGGTATACAACTTTAAAAGTAGTTCAAGTTAAAGGAAAACTCAAGTTATTAGGTGTCTGAATAATTAAGAGTCAATTGTGTCTATATATATATATCTATATATATATATATATATATATATATATATATATATATATATATATATATATATATATATATTACATATACTGGTATATATATATGTGTGTGTGTGTGTGTTTGTATAGTTCTCCCAAGGAAAGTTAGTATAAAATAATTATAACAAAACACTTTTTCTCCACAAATTTTCAGCCCCTTGGCCTTTATCAAGTGGAAACAAATACAATGAAGACATCTATGTGAAATCCATTAATGCCAGTAACATAGTCCAGTGCAATATATCACAAAAATGTGCCATTCAGAAAAAGAAATTCATTGATTGGGGAATATACAGCATTATGCATATGTAAATATGTAAATGTGCAGGTTATTAATCACAATGCAGAAAGAGTGACTAAAATACCCAAATCATGTCATTATTGCAAACTTTTAAACCAAAAACATAAAAAATAAATATCACATGACTAAATATCATACAAAAACATACAATACATAATACTAAACAGTTGTTACAACTATAAAATTATCATAAATAGTCATTCAATATTAAAACTCTTCAATCTTTTCTACAACCCTGGGGTTCAGCTGAAATTCTGTAACCCAATCCATGAGAAATGCTTAGTGGTTAATCTGGTACAGTCAACTCTTGTTACACCGGCACTCGAAATACTGGCATATTCGGATATCGGAAGAAATCTGCCAGTAACAAACATACATGCTCTTATTTATGTTCTTTATACCGGCATATTCGCCTTCTGGCATCGGCAGTGCTTATTGGCAACAAATGTACATATTCAAACCTTCTGTTATTCTTTACACCGACAGACTACCTGAACTGCCGATCCAGAAACTATCGGTAAGGAATTTCGAGGTTGACCGCGCAAAAACCCTGGTATGGGATTTAGCCTGATACATGTCTTTGCTATGTTTACAATGTTGTGTATAGGTTTACATGTACCTGAACCTATGGCTTCATTTAAAAACCTTTACTGATAATAAAAGATAACTAATTATGCAGTAATTGGAATATGTGTATTCTACACACAGTATTTCATTGTAAATATTAGCATAGTGGAGTTCGGTAATGACTTTAATTATAGTGGTATCCATCTTATGGTTTAGTTAATTGAAATAGTCTGATTTATATATCATTTTAAATTAAGTACATGTATTGCAAGCTATAAGATCGTAAAATTTTGTAAAGCATGGCAGAACCACCCAAGAAAAAGAGACACATGCACTCAACTAAATATGGAAGAAAAACGTGAAGTTGTCGAGTATAAGTTAAAAAAATATTGCCACAACATTTTACATTACATTGCTCATGCAGGATCAAGAAGCGGCCGATATGAGAAACGTAACCCTCGGCCGAGCTATAATGAAAGAGACTCTATTTTGAATCGATCCCAAAAACATTTTACACTTTAGATGAAACTGGATTATTCTTCCGTCTAGAACCAAATGCAACTCTCGCTACAGGACCTATCCGAGGAAAGAAGAAAGATCGTTTGACTGTATCACTCTGCGTAAACACAACTGCTACAAAGTTCGACCGCTAGTGATGGGTAAATCTGCAAATCTGAGATGCTTTGGACATAATTTCAATCCCACCTTATATGATGACTATGATTCTAATAAGAAAGCATGGATGACGACATTTCTTTTTCAAAACTGGCTTAACAAATTCGAAATAGCGGCAATTCATCACATCAGCAAATTCGATATATAACGGCAAATTGCAGAAATACAGATATGGCCATTGTAACGAGAGTTGACTGTACTTGCTATCGTTTTGTTAAAAATATTTTCACATAGTACACAAAGGATTTTGATCAAACTCAAAATTTGTGTAGTGCTGCAAGAACACAAAGTTAAAACAAAAGTGAAACAGATAGACATACAAATCGAAGAAAGTAATCCCAAAGTTGTGTTATGCTTCACAACAAACACAATTAATTTAATGTAGTTCAAACACAAGCAGTTTTTCCAAGTATTCAGCTGTTGACTCCCTATGAAAGCATTCTTATCAAATTCAAGATAATGATGGATTCATATGAAAGCTGACCAAAATGACCTTATGGTTTAATTACTTAACTCTAACAAAAGCTACTTTACTATAATACATGAATAATAAAAGTTTATCGCATCTCCTTAGGTATAGTATTATTTTAATTCAAATTTCACAACAATCTCTCATCAATTCTGAAGTAAAATTTTCCAAGGGGTATAATCTCTTGGTTTGGAAGGTAATAGCTTACAATAAAAAAAAATTATCGTAAAAATAAAATTGACACTGCTATGATCTTAGACATATATTACTTTAATTTATGGAGGATTTATTTATGTTCAATTGCCTTTTATAACTAATATTCAATTATAGGTCACATCGCCCTCGGAACATGTAGATTCTCTAATTCTCTGGTGATCTCAGGTACATGCTGTTTACCAGGGTGATCAAACCTTCTAAGATCTGTTTCTTGGGTTGAAACAAATGTGAACTGCTTGGCTGTCATCCAACCCATTCCTGCGTCAAAAGGTGTCATCACTGCAATCACTTGCCTAGGAAAAACAGCAAAGCACATTACACATAGAATTCATGATCATTTTTCTGGAAAGACATAATCAAGTCCTAGGTAAAGTTGCACAAAAGGGCCTACAACTGGACTTAATCTAAGTCATTCTTAAGGGCTGTAAGAATTCTTTTTCTAAGGACTCTCATCTATGTATCAGTATAATTTACCGATGTGGGAAAATGTTATTTTGTACTGGAGTTTTATTGACTTGAAATACTGAATGGAATGAAAATTTTTCAAAATAATACTAGTCAGAATGGTATGACTGACTTAGCTAACTACCTGGCTAACGACCTTTCATATAACTTGGTTCTGTACCGATGAAGCCTGACGAGAACTAGGTTACCAAACTAATTAATGGTACTAGTTCCTTCTTCAAACCACAGAGATTAATCACACCACAACTTGTGAACACACTGTATCATGTTAAACAGATGAAAGTCAGACTCAAAATAAACAGGATATGAGACTAATTCAGGTTCATAGATAAAACAAGTTCCTATCTACAAGAAAATTAAATAAAGTGAGTAGTCTGCCCTTGATAAGAACTCCCTATTTCAGCATGTCATCATGAGGTATACAAAGGTGCCTGCTATTTGACATACTGTATCTTATCATGATCAACTGACTGCAAATAAAGAGAGTTGCCTGCCCTTGGTAAGAATTTCCTCACTATTGGCATGCCAAGGTGTGGTATCTAAGAGACTGCTAGAGGGCAGACCTCATCTCACTGTAATTAATAGACCACAAATATAAGAAAAGTATAATGCATTAACAGTCATTGCACCTCTTTCCACCTAAAGGGACTACCTAACTACACAAGGGCAGATAACTCACCTTATTACAATATCCTAAAATTTTGACAAATACCAAAAAAAAAAAAAGAGGCTTATTGAAGTACACAAGCCACCAGTTGGTGAGGACTAAAGATATAATTGTATAAACCATCTGTTTTCTTTTAGTAAACATAGTTCAAGATATTTTGTTGATATCTGGTAAATAAATGATTGAAGAGAACTTTAAATTTGTCTTTAAACTTTTAATATTCATGTTAAGTTTCTTGGTTAAAATTATTGAATTTAAAGTCTTCCTACAAATTTAAGGTTTTGTCGGTATATAGGTTTTAGAGACCCAGTGATGAATGTTTCTAATGCTGGTTCTATACTCCAAACAAATGTACAGTATAAAAACATACTGAATGGTTAATCATTGTTACTATCACATGATTATTTCATCATATATGACCATAGACTACAGTTTCCTCCCTTGTTTCATGTACCACGCACATAGTCCCAAAAAAAATTAATGTTTGCATCTTTTTCGATTTATTTACCAGTGCTGTCATGGTATTTATAGTGATTTAAACATGCCCTCTGGTAGAAAAGAGTTTGAAAAAAATTATAAAAATGATATTAAAGCTTTCTGGTGCATTCCTGAGTATGTCATGAGGCTGAAATGTTGCCGCATGAATACACTACTTCAAGACTTGAGAGTGAGGTCATAGGGGTCAAGATGTGTATTGATAGATATTTTGAGTTTGGCGTATGCAATTTTTTCTGCAGATCACAAAATGACAGCTCTTATGTAATAGAACAACATACGTAAATTTCAGAAAAAAATAAGCGGTGGGATTTTTGCAATGATTTTTTAGTTTACAAAGGAAACAACAGGAAAAAAAACTGTAGTCTATGGTCATATGGTGGTAGCTCCAGCCTGGTGAAGACCCACCTGAATCATCAATGAATCCTTGATACACCAATGACTATCATGATATTAGACATAGTCTTTTAGAGCAGACTCTGAGTAAAGATTAAATGCTTGGCTCTCGGTGCGGTTGACCATGGTTTGATTTCCCACAATGCACCACTATGTTTCAGAGGTTTGCTTTCCTCCAGCTTCCATATCACAATAAACTTGTTGAAAACAACATAAATTCCAATCAGTCAAGCAACTTAACCTGGTATTTAATATCTTATCAAAATGCCAGTTTTCATAGAGACATTATTGGTATCTAGCCTAGGACCTTCTGATCTCAAGTTAAACACCTTAAACACTCTACAGGTAATCTCAAAAACAGTTCTTAATAATGCTCTACATTGATTTCAACATCTTCAATACACTATGACCTACTGACCTATGTCTCGGAGGAACACAGTCGATGGTGATGTGCGAACCTCTGGTAGGTAGTTGATAGGAACAGGCCGTTAAATCCAACTTGATTTGAGCAAAAAGATTCATAGACCGGTTTTCCACCACCGATACCAAACCATACCAGAAGAGATCGTAAGTAACAAGTCCATCCTTCAACTGCAAGAAATTCAGTATTTTTTACATTGTTTGATATTTCAAACATGCATTACAGTTATAATAATTAAGTTAAAGACTGCAATGTTTTTTAACAACTTTACCAGCATATTTGATTAATACTGTCAGTGACTTTTTTTATTTGACATAATGTGTTTCATTCAGGGATATTGCAATCAACAGACCATTAAATTCTATACACAAGTAAAATTTGTAGATACAATGTAGTCATTTAGTAATTATATGATATCACAAATAAGAGTTTACAACTTAAAACTAAACCAGTCTTAATAAAATTTCAATAACAAATATAACCTTATCATACTTATGAGGTAATGAATTACAGTATGACTTTTAATAAAATTTGTTAGACTCTTATTTATGTTCTACAATAAATCATATGTCTCTTCATACTCCATCAGATATAATACACTATCATTCAAAAATAAGTACCTTTTTCTATGAAAATCATACTAATGGTTTCATGATTGAAAAATTTCTAGTCAAAATCATCCTACAGGACAGTTTAATATGTAAATTTATCTGCTCTTGCTAAATAGGAGAGTTAAAATAGCAT
Source organism: Pteria penguin (assembly GCA_035048485.1). Lineage (NCBI taxonomy): Eukaryota > Metazoa > Mollusca > Bivalvia > Pterioida > Pteriidae > Pteria > Pteria penguin. The sequence continues at coordinate 12,379,427 of CM068586.1, read as the reverse complement.
CACAGTGGATGTGACCAGTCAGCAGCGGATTCTTACTTCTCCATGGCACCTGATCCCACCTCTGTTTTAACAGGGGTTAGTGATTGTTTGTGTATATATATATGTATTGTCATGTTATTTGGACTTTGAGATGTGAAAATCAGATCTGTATCTCAGATTTTTACATAGTTCCAATAGATTAAAAAAACTTGTGTAATGATTTTATTTCAAGGTTCTTTTCTGATCTGTATAGTGAGATTAAGTCAGTCAGTTCTCATTTTATGTACATTACTCTAAACAGAGGGAGAGCTCTGATCAAGGGCAGACAAATCACCACATTGAATTCTTCACATAATGTTAAGATTACTTGCCTCCTTTTTTTTCCCCTTGTCTATTGCCAGCTGTATAAGTGTATCAGCTATAGCCATGTGGTATCTCGGGTGAGTTGTATCTATCTCATCTGAGATTATTATGTCTGAGCTATGGATGCTCAATACAAAATCCTCATTTAGTTTGTCTAAATCGTCATCCGTGACAAACTTGCAGTCTGAAATGAAAAATCATTATAAAAGTAGAAGAAATCATATTTATGTCTGTATTATTTGGACAAATTTTATTTTAAATCTAGACATACTATGATATAACAAGAAAATGTCAAAGACGGTATGACCGGTTTGCAAAGCATAACATTATAGCCTACCTGTAGAATTGTATCCTGAAACATGTCTCTTTAATTTTGAAGTTGTTTCCAGAAGATTGAAGTTGATATCATTAACAGTATGCAAGAGATCAAGCTGAAAGCAATATCAGACTGTGTTCATTGAAGCGTAAACTGAAGTCAAGGTCACCAAATTTTGTGTCGGTCAAGAAGAACTCATCAATGTCACAAACTGACCAAGTTTGAAGTTGGTGTCAATAATGGTATGCTAGTGATCAAGCTAAACACAAATTGTTGATCCCAGATAGAAAGACAGACAGACATTGACAATTCATAGATCAGACTTGCTCTGCAATCCGTTCAATTACATACATATTTTTGTTATTGTTTAATGCCACACCATGATTACTTCAGTTACATGGTGGCAGTACCAGTCACGTGCAGGGCATCATAATTTTACCATGAACACTCGAACTTGAAGCATCGTAAGATTTTTCTGATTATACTATTTTATCGAAAAGACAGAAGATGATAAATCACCTTGAACAATCCTTCCTTACAGGCACAGAAATCTGTGTAGCGGTACACCACCCTACATTACTGACTCTATTGATACCCATTTATTACCTGTATTAATACCATATTAATAGAGTCAGTGACATAAGGCGGCATACCACTAAACAGATACCTGTGCTTACAGGCTGTTTGAATCTCATTTGTCTTCTTACATTTGTAAGTACATGATTTATACATATACTAACAAGAGCAATGCCTACCGTGGCTTAAAGGGGGGCCATGAGTATAAATAGAAGTGGGCGTGAAAAATTTTTTGAAAATGACCGTTTTCTGTGCACGTTCATCTGACAAGAAGAAAATTCTTTTTATCAAGAAATCTAGAATTTTTGTAAACCTTGAAATTTGTTATGGGTGTTCATTCTGGTTTCATTTCTAATGTACCAAAATATTGTTCAAATTAAATCTTTGATTTTAGTGAAATTACGTACTGTACAATCTAAGCGAACGAAATTCAAACTAGACCTCCTTCTGCTTATGGTAAATCTGACCTTACTAGGATCAGCACAAGAATGCAAACAAAACAAAAGCATGTGCTTGTTAAAAGAAATACGAAATAACAAAACTTACTATAACATGTATGATTTATATTCCGAATTGCTTTGAAAATAAATAAATGAATGCGAGAAATTATTTATTGCATTATTCTACTTCTAATTTGCTTACAACTGATTATGTATGACTGTGACATTTGTCACAGTATTTACAGAATATTTCATAGATATTTATCATGCCCATCGATGCCCCATATATCCCCTGCCATCTGGATTAGGATACAGATCCCTAACAAGTCCAAATACACATGAGTCAGGCATTATTTCTCTAGATGTGTAACTTCTCCGAGGTCACGGGGTTGGAATTCTCAGAGGAGACGCGTCTTCTTTACAATATACTGTAGATGAATCCAACCACCTGGGTGTGAAATTAGTGACCAGAATTTTCGGTACTTTGTTTTTCTAATGCCCGTGTTGCGTGAATGAGGTGGAGCACCATTCCCAAAACACGACTGTCTGTGCAATGTTACGCATGGATTACAAAAACAGAATTCACAGACACTATGGTCAATCACATTCTCATTTACTGGTTCAGGGTCATTATTTCCATTGTCACGATTATCATTATCATTGCAAATATCATCTTGCTGATTATTACTTTCAGGGTCTGTTATTATGGTACCAACTGTAAATTCTTCAGGTACCGATACTGTAGAACTTTCATTTGGAATCATTGACAATTCATTGCGATTCAAAGATTCACTAAGATCCCAGTTATTGAAGTTGATGAATTCGTATATAATAGAAAATTGTTCTTCAGTCAGAGCAAACACGATCTCTCTTTTCTCAGACATAATTGAATAATGCAGTACGTAAGAGTGGGATGTAGTCAGAAAGGGGGTGGCGACTTTTATAATGGTATTATTTTAAAACTCATTTTGATCATTCAGATGTTCAAATACTAATGGTCTTATATTTTCTCGAAATGGACTAAACTGGTAAATCAGATAATCGAGATGAAAGTTACGAAATGTTTATTTATCAAAAATAACTGCATGAAAAAAGCTTTATAATTTCCAATTAGCATGCTACTGCAGCATCCATGACATTGTCACAAATTATCAAAAGATTCACTCTGAATTAGTCTATGATATAACATATAAGCATACAAAACTAAAATCCCATTCCTGGTCTCCCAGGTATTAATAATTTACTTGAAAGGAAAATTCTAAGGTTAGAATAAACAACCATCAGTATATTCTATGTTTGTTTTATTTCTTCTCAATATCCTCACAGTGATAGACCAAAAAACATATATGTGTATGTAGAAAAATGAAAAGAATGAGAGATGAATATTGTGATACAATTGGATGTAAAGATAAAAAAATCTGACCGTATATACAGTTTATGTTTACAATTTACATTGTGGTCATTCTAAGAGTGGGAGCGACTGTTAATAGAAGCACGATATCTATCACTGACACTGATAACAAGAGATAACCACGCCTTCACTAGGTCGGTAGAATCTACCACAAATGCTCCTTTAATACCCCCGGCGCTTGCTTTGGACGGGATCACTGTGAACGTATGGTTATATTACCCCCAAACTTATGGTAATACTTTTATGAAATGTTGAAACCAAAAAGAGGGATCAAAGTCCCATAACTCTGTAACGACAAAACAAAATTTGCTCAAAACTGAAAGGTGGCTTCTCCTACACTATTCAAGCATTGCTTATAAGTTTCATGAAAAACAACTGATGTTTACTTGAGTTATCGTGTGACACAGCATTTGATCATAGTAAAAACAAAATCCAAGTTCTATAACTCTGTAACAACAAAACAGAATTTGCTCAAAGTTGAAAGGCGGCTTCCCCTACCCTATTTAAGCATTCTGTATGAGTTTCACAAAAACAGTTGACTTTACTAAAGTTATTGCGTTCCATAGCATCTTATTATAGCAAAAATAAAATCCAAGTCCCATAACTTCGTAATGACAATACAGAATTTGTTCAAAATCAAAAGGTGGCTTCCCCTACCCTATTTAAGCATTCTGTATGAGTTTCTTGAAAAACAGCTGAAGTTTACTAAAGTTATTGCATTCCATAGCATCTTATCACAGCAAAAATAAAATCCAAGTCCCATAACTCCGGAACGACTAAACAGAATTTGCTCAAAATCGAAAGACGTTTTTCCCTACATTATTTAAGTATTCTGTATGAGTTTCATGAAAAACAAATGATGTTTACTTGAGTTATCGTGTGACACAGCATCTTATCATAGTAAAAACAAAATCCAAGTCCCATAACTCTGGAACGACAAAACAGAATTTGCTCAAAATCGAAAGTGGCTTCCCCTACATCATTTTAGCACTCTGTATGACATTCATGAAAAACAACTGACATTTACTAAAGTTATCGCGTTCCATAGCAGACTGACGGATGGACAGACAGATGGACATACAGCCATTGCCATACGTCCCATCCTTTGACAGGCGTATAAAAATCATTAAGAAAACTTTGACCTGCCAACTGGAATCAAACCTGTATTGTCAAACAATACATTATGTATTTGGTGTATATACAAAGTAAACCAAATAGTATAATACAGGGGCTAAACTATTTATAAAGAACTATCCTCCTTTAAATGTATAAGATAACACAGAACAAGAAACCTATATAATGATAGTCTAAAATTAGGTTTAAAAATCCAAAGTAATCCTTGAATGTCATTCTGCTATATTTTGCAGGTGATAAAGAATAGATAAAGTGATCTAAGTGCCACCATAATGCCCAAATGATATATAACACCACATAAACCCCTGCCTTACCTGATCGCCAGTGTTTGAATGCCAGACAAGCCACTGTGTACATCCCTGCATTCAGCATCACATCACAGCCAGTAAAGCTTCGAGCTCCACGTTTACTATTGGCCACAACACGTTTATACAAATGAGCATTGTCCTCAGTGTTGTTCTCCAATACCACAATCATCAAATCCACCAGTGGTTCTTGTGTTTTACCTTCACCTCTGAAACACATATCTTGATATGAAAAAGGTTTTAGATATATATGAATTGGATTTTCCTACATCTATTATCCATGTTGAATGGTGATTATTATATTCTGACAGGACATCAAGTTAAAACAACTTTCTAAATGTGTACATATTACAGCTGGATTCATCATTTGGCAGAATTCAATATTAAATGGGATTCATATCTAAGGGGGACTCGTATCTAAGTGACATTGACATCTATGCTAGATTAATATCTAAGTGAAATTCATATCTCAGCGAGACTTCTATCTTAATGGAATCAATGTTTTAGTGGAGTTAATGTCTTTTGTTCACTTATTAAAGACAACACAGACACAAATGCATTTAAAAAAACAAATATCAACAGTATCAAGTTGCACTAGTTCTTCCAAAATCTTTTACTTTCACCATTTTGCTACAATAGTTTGTATATACATGTATATATCAATCTGATTAAAACCATATCTTTATTCCGCTTCTCTATTCGTCCCATTGTGGATGAAGATCTGGCTAAACCCTGTAAGGGGTTATGTTCTGGTGAACTCTGGTGAACAGCTGGATCTAGTGGTAAGATAAGCCATATACCTGAAAAAACCACCAGCAATTGGCAAGTTTACAGACAGATCCCCCTCTCCCTTTTGAAATTTGAACCTATACCTGAAAGGTATGGCAGGCTACAGTGAATAATAGCAAAACAATATGCATCCACATGGCCACTGTAAAACCCTGGATTACAGCTGGACATAAAATCCAATCACTACAGAAATGAAATATAAAGATAAAATAAACAAATTTCAGAAATAAATCAATCATGAAATTAATTAAAAAAATAAACAAAATACCTGAAACTTTTCTGGAAAAGTCCTAAGTTCATTTCACAAGTGTTTAAGATTGTGAATGTTACAAATTTCCATGGCAACCCACCATGTGGAGGCAGTGTACCCTTGACTCGGAGCTCATGCCAATTTGTACGAGCCTTGCAAATGTCGACAGAATTAAAATAGCTGAAGAAAAAAAATTATACATTCTTCACAATTTCTTAAGATTTAAAACTCAGAATTTAAAAGCATCTTAATGTTTGAAAACTTAATATTCCAACATCCAAAGACGACCTTTGACCTAAGATTTTTGTTCTTACTATCCTAGGCCATAATGGGATTATACCATCCACAAAAGTAAGTGATTTACTGTATTCTGACAGATTGTTTGAAAATTATATATTTTTCATAATAATTATTTTATTTTTATCGCCATTTTTATATGATTTTTATTATGGAATTCCCAAAATATTTTCGGGTTTTGTGTCAGTAATAATTACTTGCTTATAACTAAATACAAGCCTTTCTTTGATTTTTTTCTGTGGTTTTCTTGAAATAAAGGAACATTTATAATAGTGGGAAAAAATATGTAAATATGAACCTTTATACAAAAAGTTTCTTCCCACTTAGTGACTCCCTCTGCAAAAAATAAAATCAAGAAAGAGCAAATCCAACAAATTTTAAAGGATGACCTTAAATCATCAATGTAATGGCAGCCATCATTTTGTGGTTGAGGACACACAAAGCCCCAAATGCCTTTCAATTTTATAACTTATTTCTATTTGAACAAGCTATGTGATTTCATAAAGATAATAATAAAGATATTTATCACATTGAAATCTGGTGTGTACTCTTGTGCTATACCGGCATACACAAATGACATGGTACACAAAGGAAACTGATAATTCAAATAAATGTGAAACTATGCAACCCCTGGAATTTACACTTGCACAGTTTCTATTTGTGTTTGATCAGAGATTATAATTTGAACTGCCAAAAGATAAGATGACATAGTGAGTTTTAACTTGGTACCCACAATGGAAAACATTACCTTCCCCCTTTAATGACCGTACTGTGGTTCCTTCTCATAACATGCTCAGAAAAAAGATAATATTTATAAGTTTTATCTTCTGTTATTATCTACCTGTCTAATTTCATCCAAGTATTGTATGTTTATAACACAACAGTCTCTACCTACCTCCTAAGATCTGACAGTTCCATCCAAAAAATACCCTTATCATTGCCATCTAGCTGAAGTGTGGCCTTGACCCTGGGGTTAATCTCCCGCCATTTACTAGATGTATCACTCCATGCCCCTTTCCAAGAGGTTTTACCCCAGGGATTTCTTAATTTACAAAGTCTGACAAAATAAATAAGGTGCTGAATGAAGATTCATAAAAAGTAGTCATCTATTCATTTACCAATATTTACATTTCTAAGAGGACAGGTTAGTTTGTCTCTTGTTTATGCTACTTTTAAATTATTTCATCCATATCGTAACAGAGAGTAAAATTTATGGCCAGTCTGGAATTCAAACCCAGAGCCCTCTCTCTACCATGTAAAGCTATCTCAGTGGACATCCGCATATACCACATTGTCACAGAGGCACCTCATATACCTGTACCTGAGGTGCTATATAACACCCTGGATATGGGAAAACCAGGTACATTTCAGATGTTACATCTCTCTTCAATTACAAAATCTGGCATTAAATTTCTTTCATATGAAAGCACATGATATGACCAAGCATCACGCTTGTGACCTTCAAATTATTATTACAATCCATTTAGCTCAACAGCAACTCAGCCATGCCAAGTTTTATGGACACAAATACCTACACCCTTGTTTGTGATACATGTAAAGTTGACACGAAGGATATGTGACTCACCCATTGTCTTCTGAACTTAATGCTACTTATTTTACAAAATTAATAATGTCATTTGAATAATAGGCTTAAAATTTTTCTATGATCTATGACCCTGAACACCAATTGTTTGTATTATTTATTAACAAATGGTTGCAATTTTCCGGAATCACTGACCTATGACCCTGAACATCCTGGACGTCCATCATTGAGTATGCATGGTTAGAAATCAGCCCCATACTCTCATACTGTTGTCTGTTATCATTCCCAGGTACTCCACAAGACGCTCCCATAAGAAATCTACAATAATATGTTCCAGTTAATGACAGCTGAATCTAGGAACGAACTGTAGTAGATAATGTCATTGTAATGTGATGATCTGAAGGGAAAAAGGGGCATGCACTTTTTCCAACAACTCACCATACAAAACCTTAATTATTTTTTAGTTTGCACAGAAAGGAAATCTTCTTCTTCATAGAGTTTACATTACAGAGATTTTCCAGCACTGAATTTCCACTTCAGGCATGCCATTCATCCAAGCAGACATTCACATCTCACTGCAGGCATGCCATTCATCCAAGCAGACATTCACATCTCACTTCAGGCATGCCATTCATCCAAGCAGACATTCACATCTCACTTCAGGCATGCCATTCATCCAAGCAGACATTCACATCTCACTTCAGGCATGCCATTCATCCAAGCAGACATTCACATCTCACTTCAGGCATGCCATTCATCCAAGCAGACATTCACATCTCACTTCAGGCATGCCATTCATCCAAGCAGACATTCACATCTCACTTCAGGCATGCCATTCATCCAAGCAGACATTCACATCTCACTTCAGGCATGCCATTCATCCAAGCAGACATTCACATCTCACTTCAGGCATGCCATTCATCCAAGCAGACATTCACATCTCACTTCAGGCATGCCATTCATCCAAGCAGACATTCACATCTCACTTCAGGCATGCCATTCATCCAAGCAGACATTCACATCTCACTTCAGGCATGCCATTCATCCAAGCAGACATTCACATCTCACTTCATGTACATTGTACCGGTAATTATCACTACCATCTCTACAGTAACAATCATGGCTGCTTTTAATAATTATTTCAGAGTAGTCTTTTTCTTTTTGATACTTTAAACATACTTTTTAAATGCAAAATAAATTTTTGCACTATCATCATCGAATTTGTTCAACTTCCTCTTGTCCTCCCTTACTAGTAAGAGAGTAAAGCAGCAACAATGAGATTTACCACAATCAAGCGTTCACTGAATAACTTCTTCCCCCCACCCCCTATCTTCCATACCAACTTTACACATACCTTAGTTTCCTGAACAAAAGAAGTCGAGACCAAACATCCTCCATGTTGATGTCTTTCTTTTCTTTACCTTTCACCATTCCATCATCCCTGACTACAAAATTTTAATAATGTCTGCTGTATACCTATGCTCTTACTTGCATCATAAAAACATGTGACCTGGCACTTTCTATCACAAATTACTTCAATCTGTGAAAATTTTGAGACACAGAGATGCAATAATAGTATGGACACAATGTTGCTAGTGAGTAGCCAAGTGGTGTTAATACTGTCCCATTGAGCTTTCAGATAACTGGATATTATATCAGTATTTAAATAATGTACTGTTTAACAAATTTACATGGTATTATTTTGGAATTAAAAATTGGGGGGGGGGGGATTATAAAAATTCTCTTTATACACATCTATAATTACGAATTCATTTCTATATGTTGAAAGGTATTTGATTCATCATTACAGAAATTCAAAAGATATTTTATCTATTATAGTTATGGATGCTACAGTTAAAATAGAAGGTCAATCAGTTGAGCATTACAAGTATATTGTAAGCATGTAGTGTTTAAACTCAGAATACAGGGTGCTTTACAAAAATTTAGCTGAATTTTCTGACTTAACACAAATTTTGGACACATGCACTAGAAAAAAAAATTCTTGAATATTCTAAATATAAATCCTAAGCAACAATTCTGTGGAATATTATTGAAATCTGTGCACAGGGGAAGAAGTTATGGCCCAGATAACGTTAATAACAACTGTGTCTATTATGACAACGTTATACCATACCAATTGTGTCTATTGTGACCTTGACCTTTGACCTATGACCTTGGTTCAAGGTCATGACACACCCTTGGATCCTAAGCAACAATTCTGTGAAATATTATTGAAATCCGTGCACAGGGGAAGTACTTATGGCCTGTACAAGGTTACACCAATTGTGTCTATTGTGACTTTGACCTGTGACCTATGACCTTGGTATAAGGTCATGACACACCCTTGGATCCTAAGCAACAGTTCTGTGAAATATTACTGAAATCTGTGAACAGTGTGAGAAATTATGGCCCTGACAAAGTTTTACTTATTGTGTCTATTATGACCTGACCTTTGACCTATGACACATAACACACCCTTGAATCCTAAGCAACAATTCTGTGAAAAATTATTGAAATCTGTGAACAGGGTGAGGAGTTATGGCCTGGACAAAGTTTTACATATTGTGTCTATCATGACCTTGACCTATGACCTCGGTTAAAGGTCATGACACACCCTTCAATCCTATGCAACAATTCTGTGAAATACCATTGAAATCCATGCTTAAAGTGACAAGTTATGGCCCGAACATGGTTTGGTGGACAGACGGACAGACATACAGATGGACAGACAGCCAGGGTGATTCCTATATACCCTCCCCCCACAAACTTTGTGTCCGGGGGGTATAATAATCCAACCATAAGTAGACAGTCAGTCATTTCTGCAAATATCTGCTCTTAATGTGTTGTCAAATCCTTATGACTTGTCTTAAATCCTTTAGTAAAAAAGACCATAGGTAACTACATGTACAATAATTTAGGTTTATATATTCAAGCGATAATTATCAAACAAGTTTTACAGGGCAATCACACAAATCAATTGGGTATGCTGAAATGTAAAATGTGCAATCCTGACGACTACAGCAAAAGGTGATTTTGTCAGTGGCATCTATTTGCTTTGAACTATTCAATATAAACTAGATTCCCATCATTGTATAAGTGTTTGTTATTCAGTTGTAACCAGTCTAATATTTACAAATAAACATTCAAATTGAAAAAAAAAATTTACAATAACAATCTCTCTTAATCTCTCTTAGACTTCCATAGGTAAGTACACGGGTTATAATAATAATAATATTAAGATAACTCTGTCACAAACTCAGGAGTGCAAAAATCACAATATCTCTCTTAGACCTTCTGAGGAAAAAGTACTGGCTATAATAAAAATAATAACAAGAATCTGTCACAAACTCAGGAATGCAAAAATCACAATATCTCTCTTAGACTTCCTGAGGAAAAAGTACTGGCTATAATAAAAATAATAATAAGAATCTGTCACAAATTCAGGAGTGCAAAAATCACAATATCTCTCTTAGACTTCCAGAAATAAGTGAACTGGTTATAATAACAAGAGGCCCAAGTGGGCCTATATTGCTCACCTGAGTAGCTAGATTATCAGTCGTGCAGGAAGGATGAGGTTATTTATCTTTGCATTACTGTGAATAAATCAACGCAAATGTTGAAAATATGTCAAATTTTATTTCGGACCAGAATAAAAAAACAACAACAGTTTTTGCACATCCATTCAGATGATTTTGATAATAAGCATTTGCTTTGTCTCTGCAAGATGTAATTCAGGCAACAAGTTAGTCATTTTCTTTAGGTGGGGCCTTTTGTTGACTGATTTCAAGTCTGGGTCATGAACAACAATTGTTTCAAATATTGTCCAGATCCAACTTAAAATGGCCTAATTTCATATGTTGAGTGTTGAGAAACATCTAAAACTTATTTAGATGTGTAAAGAAATGAAAAACATTTCGACCACAGCTGGATTTGAACAGCTACTCTCCATATTTTAATTACCAAATGGTATATGTTATAATGTACCATTGTGAGACCTATTTTTTAGACATGGTGGCACCATCTGTTGACCAATTTGGATGAAATGTACAAATTGATAAAGGACCTATAATACTACATGTATACCATGTTTCATTAAAATCTTTCATGTGGTATAACAGCAGAAGTTAAAAATGTGAAGAATTGTCCCTATACACCCTCATTTGGAAGTCTTAAAAAATTCATGAAAAATCCAAAAATTGAGATATTGACAAAATTCTTTCACCATGATATTTCTTACCATAATTATGATCAAAATAGTCCATAACAAATCATCATTATCAATTAATTGAAAAACATGACACTTTTCTGCATTGAACTTACTGAGTCCAAAAAAATGTCGAAAAAAGTCAAAAATTTGATTTTGGAACAGAACCAAAATGACAAGACTTCTTCACTCATCCCTCTAGATCATTTCTATGCATTCTGTTTGTCTGTATACAGCCAGTATGAAGAAGAAGATTTGTCAAAGGAGGGTACTCTTTTGTGACCTACTTTTGACTGTGGTGGCGCCACCTGTAAAGAGGTCTGGATGAAAGAACAACACTTGTAAGGAGACCATGAGTACTTCATGCATACCACGTTTCATCAAATTCTGTTCAGCTGTTCTGAAGAAGAAGTCAAAAATATGAAAAGTTGACGACGACGGATGGACGACGGACTACGATTGATGACAATAGCTCACTGGAGCCTTCGGCTTCACACTGATTTTGACAGAGTGTTCTTCTTGTTATTATTACAATAATGATATTTTTTAGAAAACTGAAGATGGAGATGGCAATGAAATTCATGTATTCACCATGGAGACTGTAACATTATTAAACATAATTCTGCTACTGTCTCTAGGGTTAAACCATATATCTATATGATACTTCCACAATAAATAAAAACAAATTATTATGAAAATTAATACATTCTGAATGTAAATTATTACATCTCAACATAGATATGATTAATGGTATGCAAAAGATCAAGTTGAACACAAAATCACTTCGTTAATTCAATGAAGTATGAAAACAAGGTTACCAAATTTTGAATCAGTCAAGAAGAACTCATCACTGTCTACTAACCAAGCAAGCTTGATGTAGTTATCATCTCATCACTGTCTACTAACCAAGCAAGCTTGATGTAGTTATCATCTCATCACTGTCTACTAACCAGGCAAGCTTGATGTAGTTATCATCTCATCACTGTCTACTAACCAAGCAAGCTTGATGTAGTTATCATCTCATCACTGTCTACTAACCAAGCAAGCTTGATGTAGTTATCATCTCATCACTGTCTACTAACCAAGCAAGCTTGATGTAGTTATCATCTCATCACTGTCTACTAACCAAGCAAGCTTGATGTAGTTATCATCTCATCACTGTCTACTAACCAAGCAAGCTTGATGTAGTTATCATCTCATCACTGTCTACTAACCAAGCAAGCTTGATGTAGTTATCATTAATGGTATGCAAAAGATCAAGCTAAACACAAAGTCAGTCTGTGTTCACTGAAGCATAAAATTAAGGTCAGTATTGTCACCAAATTATGTGTCAGTCTTAAGAACTTATCAGTCTAAAAATAAACCAAGCTCATCTTAGATTTCATGAATGGTTTGCAAAAAAACTAGGTAAACACAAAATCAATCTGTGTTCCCTGAAGCATGAAATCAAGGTCAAAATCACCAAATTTTGTATCAGTACAGAAGAGCTTATCAATGTCTACTAACCAATCAAGTAATGAGTAACATTACTATATGGTATGCAAGAGATCAAGCTAAAGGCAATAATTAATGGCAAACAGACAGACATTATTAATTCATAAACTGCATGGCGTAGCTATTTAGTACCAGGTTAAGAATGTTAAGAAAGTCAGACATATCTCCCAATTCTAATTCATTGCTTCCTGGACCATTTGGAATGACTCAATTGAATTCACTGTACAAGTTTCAGAACAGTTAATTGGTATTTTATTTCTGCCCAACAAAATTAAGATAAATCCTTGGAATTTTTTTATATTGAAGCTTTATACAAATAATCTGTTACAAAAACAACACAAAAATATCTAGTTTGGATCTTCTTCAACATCAAGGGACTTGGATATCAAAATATTAACACAGAATCTGTAAGAGGGTTGGCATGAATTAAAAGCAGGAAAATATCAATGATTTTAGAAGTGACATTCTATATGGTCATAGTGCTGTGTACCAGAGTCCAAACATCAAATTATAGTCTAGTTTTAATTCGATGCCAAAGTGAATACATCTACAGACAGGTTTGTATAATATCTTTACATCATACAATGAGTTCCATATAAATTAGTTAAAACATAGAGGGAAATCATGCATAAAAGATATTAGCATTTTTCACTAAACTTGGAACGATGAGCATACTTATAATAAAAGATCTAGCCTGAAATTGCATGAACTATCATGTACTTTTAAAGTTACAATACAAGGTCAATTTCAAAGTAGACACAACAGCAGGGTTACTTTGCTGGACTCAAATCTCATTCAACAGAATCAATCAGATAATAGTAAACATTATTAGCAAAATGTAAATTATAAGATAAATTTTAATTGTTTAATGATTTGAATTATGAAATTTGGGTCCTGATGCCATGGCAGGAGAACATGAAACATACAAATTTTAATTGCATTCTTAATAAATACAACATATGTAACCAAAAACAAACAAATGTAACATAACAAGGAAAATATTTTTCATACAGGAGCAATTTTTCATGCAGGAACAGAATTTTGCAAAACATGTACATATACCTACCTATTCCTTGTCATTACTCAGTGACAGAATGAAGCATGAAGGAATTACCTATTGTCACAGAAAGTTATATGTATACAAATCTATAAGCAAACAAATGTGGTTTTCCTTAAAAATCTGCTATCTGAGTGAAAGTATTTAATTGCACTACAAAATAATGGGTTGAATTTAGAGAATTTATATAACAGATAAACCAAATAGAGTATTACTTACAAGGTTTTGAGGTTAAAAATATTTGACTGCATTCATAGTTCAAAGGCCAATACAATATAATCAGATTCAGATTTAGACTCACTTTTAAAATTCACAGAACATGCCAATAAGATACACAATAACATAAAAATTGAATTAAGATGGAGTAGGAGTGAAATTGAATTCCTAGATACTATGGTAAAGATAGAAGATGGACACATATACACAGATCTTTATTCTAAACCAACGAATAAACACCTATACCTCAGACATGATTCTTGCCACCCGCCACACACCAAAAAATCATCAGAGTATGGACTCGGAATTAGGATAAGGAGGATATGTGAGAAGGAGGAAGACTACCTCAAACATAAAACTCAATTTCGGAAACGTGGATATAGTAGTAAACTAAGCAAACAACAATTAAGTAAGGTCGATAACATGGATAGGGACTAATTACTGAAGAAAAAGAATACTCAAGTAAATTTAAAACCGATTCCAATGGTCGCGATAAACTCCAAACTTTTACCAAATATGTGCAATATATTTAATTTAAAGAAACATCAATCAACATTACATCATTCAGACCGTATGCAGGACATTTTCCCGAAACCTCCAATATTAGCTTATAGACGAGATAGGAACTTATGAGACACCCTGGTGCACACGAAGACGAGTAACGAGTTAAAACAAGATGAGGATACATGTGATTGTGAATTATGTAAAATTATAAATAAGGGTGAAATTCGGGACACTAAAAGTAAGCAAACATTTACCGTAATAAAGAACACACATTGTAAAGACAGAAACTTAATATACACACTTCTATGTGAGAAATGTGACAAGGTGGTATATGTAGGCGAAACGGAAAGGACTTTACGGGAAAGAATTCAAGAGCATAAATGCAACATTACATATGAGAAAGAGAAACCGATAATGAGACATTTTGTTGACCATGCCGCAAGTGATCTTTGGGTAGCTATACTTGAGAGAACGACTGGACAATCAAAACATTTAAGACTTATAGCAGAGGAAAACTGGATTAGAAAGTTAGAGACCAGGATACCATATGGATGTAACGTAAAAATAAACAATTGACATTTTTTATTATTTACATACACACAAAACTCCCAACCCCCCTTTTTTGTATATATATATATAAAGAGATATTATTCTTAATTGTATACATATATATATATATATATATATATATATATATATATATATATATATATATATATATATATATATGTATTTAGTTCTTATGTTTTTGAGTTATCATATTAACATATCATGGTATTATTTATGGTACTAAATTAAATTAGGGGCTTAAATGAGAAGTGGATATAATGTACCCCTCTCCCACCTCCCCCCCCCCTTCACTCCCGCCCCCTACCTCCTCCCTCCCATATATTTACAAACAACCAGTGTGGTTATTTTTGTCGTTTTTAAATTAATGTAAGATCCCGCACCCTAAGTCTAGTCTCCTAACTCCTCTTCCCTTTCACCCGGTCTGATACTTTTTATATCACATCCTTGTTAATTAATATATGTATTTTATAGTTATTATCTTGTTTTACATATATTATCTTAATGTTACACTCCCTCCACCCTACCTCCTCCCTCCCACTTATTTGAGAACATCTTATGTGATTATTTTTTTCGTTTTTAAATCAGTGCAAGACCTCTACCCCCTACTACATAATTTTCCTTTCCCACTCCCAAACCCAACCCCCCCCTCCCTTTTTTACTTCCTCTGTCCTCTCACCCTATCCGACACCTCATATATAACATCTTTGTTCATTAATATATGTATTATATAGTTATTATCTTAAATGTCTTATAGTTATATTTGTAATAACACTATACATTGAATATGTTATTTTAGCGGAAATGCGCTAAATGTTATACGTGTATACGCTATGACGTAATTCTTTTTTAATTGTAATTTTTCATATATCGGTTATGAAATATGATGGATATTACATAGCTTAAGCCACCAATACCAATAAAATTTACTAGAAGAAATACTGTGAATACTGTACTGAGAGACCGAAATATTGTGAATACTGAGTTAATTGTTCTTTGTTTTAATTTTTAAATTGCTTTTCAATAAGAAAACACTGAAGACAGAATGTCTGGATTTTAAAACTAGATTAATGCAAAACAGGGAATCATATTCAAGTCATCGCACATGAAGAGTAGCCAAGTCTATGGTCCTCCTTTTGAAATTAAACAAAATCTCTAAGCCATGAAATGTAGGTCATAATGACCTAGTTCCATCTGAAACCAAAATGTCATATCAAATACATCTCACATGCAAAGTGTTAAGTCTGTGGTCTATGTCAATTTCTGAAAGCTTGTTTCAACCAGAACTTCAAAATAGTGTTGATGAACAGACAAGAGAAAGACAGGCAACTTGGAAAATAGATGAAAGGCTGACATCATTAATCCATCAACCACAATAGATGTCCACTCCAGTCATAAATAGATCTTTTTAATCTCTCTAAAACTTAATTTCTAATATACTTCAGTATCACTTCATCTATACTGCTAACTTTCTATCGAAGGGGAAATGCTTTATCGTAGGATTTACCAACTACCTATGCCTATACACAAATAATGAACATTTAGTCATTGTGGTATCTTGTACATGTAATATCAAAGTTATTTCAAACATATTTAAAAAAAGATACATGATTGTATTATTTTGCGATTGAACTAAATAAACTTCGAGTTCAAACAGCAAATTTCAAAAACTGAAACTCTTTTCCCTATGTTTTTAAAGCACTTTCTGTAACAACAAAATATAAACACAGTGGAGATTTCCACTACATATTGAAGATCACAGATTATTTCATAAAAAAATTTTACCCATAAAGATTTGTTCTACATTTAACATGAATTTTTTTCCATAACAGATTTTAGGAGACATAACTTTGTTAATGTAGAAAAACAAGTCCAAAGCAAACTCAAACACTTAAGAAACAAAGCTAAATATTTGTCGTATACATGTAAATGAATCCTTTTTCAAGGACTGTTTCATTTTCAAGCACTTTTCAATAATATACCCTAACTTCAACCCTTTTCAAGATCTGTGTGAATCATGTAATTAGAGCTTTCTCATCATATTTTTGTATTATAATTCTGGGTGAAGTCAGATAAAACGGTTTCAGACAACCACTAGCAAGCCCTTTCCTAAACTCCCCCAAGTGCACTATATTCCTTAGCCTTTGATGTCAGGAAATGGTTTATCTTATAGTCCCACCAAATTAACAATAAAGCCCAAGTATTCTGCATTAAAAACTATATATATATCTAAAGTAGCTTGATTTTTTTTATCCATATTTCACAGGAGTGAAGAAGTCAAAAAGTACTCTAACTCCACAAATTTTCAGTCAATTGGCCTTAAAACAAGTGGAAACATATACTGTGTAGATATTTGCTTCCACTTGATAAAGGCCAAGGGGCATAAAATTTGTGGAGAAAGGGTTTTTTTTTTTACTATACTGTATACCACAGCATTTCCAGATCACAAAATGAAAGCACATACCATGCAGATCCACTCGTTCACATGGTTGACCGGTCAGGAGTGATAATGCTTCAGTAGACTGTCCTGATATTAAGGCCTGGTAACTTCCATGAAGCTTTGCTGCAGCTTTCTCAATGATTGGTACCCACAACTGCTTTCTTCTGGCCTATGAAAAGTTTTCAGAATCTTTCTATCAAACTCCTTCATTATTAAGTCACTTTAAAAAATCTTTTGTAAATACTTAGAGAAAGTGAGATTTATTACCTGCTAATTTTAGGACACAGAGCCCCAGTTTCTTTGTCTCCACCAAAAAGACCTGGGTCCGGCGCCATAAACTGAGAATATACTTAAGTCAAAAATTCATATTCTTCTGTTCATCAATGAATTAATAACTGGGATTTGGATTTTATTTAGTTTTATTCTACTGATAAATAGAATTAAAGCATTCTGCATTAAAATTTATTTGTACGTTTGATAAATTGGAATAAATTAAAAAGAAATCTTTGACTTAAGTGTATTCTCAGTTTATGGCGCCGGACCCTGAGCCCAGAACACAATCCAAACACAGAGCTTTGCCAGCTTGTATTGAAATAAATCTGACGGAATATGTAAGCATGAGGAAGGATATTCATGAAATCTTAAGTCATAAAAAACTTCATTTAAATTTTCATATAACAATTGATTTACTAATAAAGATTCGAAGAAGTCCTCCAAAGGGAAGTCCGGTACATAAAAAAGTAAAGGAACACAAACACTCTGTATTGCAAATTTTCGACCTCACGACCTTTATCAAGCCATTTTTCAGATGACAAATACAAAGCTAAGTAAAATCCATGTTTACGTTTCAAAGATACATAAAAATCCATGTTTACATTTCAATGATACATAAGCTTATGTATCTTTGAAACGTAAACATGGATTTTACTTAGCTTTGTATTTGTTATCTGAAAAATTGCTTGATAAAGTTCGTGAGACCGAAAATTTGCAATAGAGAGTGTTTGTGTTCCTTTACTTTTTTATTTGACTTACATTAATATATTCAATGAAAATGACAAACTTAACCATATGATTTAGTCAAACTTATTTTTAAAATCCAGGGTCCGGCGCCATAAACTGAGAATACACTTAAGTCAAAGATTTCTTTTTAATTTATTCCAATTTATCAAACGTACAAATAAATTTTAATGCAGAATGCTTTAATTCTATTTATCAGTAGAATAAAACTAAATAAAATCCAAATCCCAGTTATTAATTCATTGAGGAACAGAAGAATATGAATTTTTGACTTAAGTATATTCTCAGTTTATGGCGCCGGACCCAGGTTAAATCAAACTGACAATTACCATAAATACTCGAATATAATACAAACATTTTTTAGCCAATTTGTCTTATCAATTTTTGACTGCATATTATACATAGTATTAGAAATCTGTAACTTTTTTCCCATGCTCTAATCATCTTTGTGTTAACCATGACTTCAGGTTTAGTGGCAGATTTAGGGAGGGGATTGCGTATGTCAGTTAAAATACTTAAAACCATCAATCAAACCCATGTCTATTGTATGTAAACTGTTTGTTTCTCTTGGTAAAAGTCCAAGGCAATAACAGGAGTAATGTCTACAGTGTGCCGTTCAAATGAATACAATAGAAGACTTGTGATGTGTTTATTTAGTTTCTGATTAGCAGATTGTATGGGTAATACAGTGATCTAGCCTTAATTGGTTAATTGATTGTTACACAACAGGTGAATTATTTGACTGTAATGGCATAAGGATCGACAATTCAGTAGATAAGACTCATTCATTCATTCTTTCTTTCTTTATTTTGTCTTCACAAAGTTTGGCGATCTCCACATAAAGTTAACATAATATATGTGGACACGCACATTCATTCTAACGAGAGAAAATTTGAAGTAGTCAATTGGGACAAGGGTGAAATACTAGTACGATTGCAGTACTCAAGAAATTTGAAGTTCATGCGGAATTGATCGGAAATGAAATGAGAGAAGCGTTGATATCACACGATGAATAAAGGCTGGTCGTTCCGTGCCGCTTTTGATGATAATACACGTTACGCGATCACATTGTAAAAGGTATAAGGCAAAACAAATTCAATTGACAACATCATCGATGTCATAATCTCGATGACAACATCATCGATGTCATAATCTGAAAAATCTCGACTGCATTTTGCGGTTTTGCTGTTTCAACACGAAATTGATTTTTATATTTTTCCGCTGCGTATTATACATGGACTTAAGACGTTTTTTCATGATTTTCAAAGTCATTTTTTTGGTGCGTATTATACTCGGGTGCGTATTATATTCGAGTATTTACTGTAATTATCGTTTTATGTTGTACTCCTGACCCTGAAGTTTAGATTAGTAAAAGTGACCTTTACTAAATATATTTTCACCTTGGAATACTTGAATGTGTTGAATGGTGTACAAGGGAAGTAATCGTCAATAAGTACGATCTTCCATCTGCCGTCCTTACACAATCTCACTTGATATACGCCTTGCTCACAGAATGTTTTTGTCAGAACAATCTTCTCCAAGAGGTCTTTTCTTTCAGCCAGTACTGCCAAAGCACTGAGAAACCTGACATATAATTCAAGCTTACAGTAGCTTAAACTAAATTTCATCACAAAGTGGCAAATTTAGGAGTTAAAAAGCAATTTATCATTAAAACAAGTCAAAACTCAAATCTAATACAAAACTTTATATTCAAAATTAATAGATAACTATTAAAATCAAAGTTGTACAACTAGTATTCCTAGAAATAATACTTCTACCAGCTGCAGGACTTACCAGCAGTTTCCAAGCTCTCCTTGCTCAATGTCCTCAGGGCAAGGAGAAGGTTTCATAACGCACCATCTCTCTTTATCTTCAGCTCGATTACTTGACCTGATTTGATGGCAGCGCAGCCAATGTATTGAACCATCGTGATTATGAGGGGAACTAAACAGACTAGCATCACAAGGCTTAAACGAATCGTCTATAAAGTTTATTCCTCCCTAGAAAACATTTAAACAAAATTTTGACAGATTTTAACACAAATTTCCAAAACAGTTTACAAGTAGATAGTAGTGCTTGAAGTCTTCAGTGGAATTTAAACCACACAGCAGTAGTGAATAAGTCCTACATTTTGACCTACTAACAATCTCATTATATATGTGGTAATATTATCAATGTGCAGACATGTGTGAACACACAAGTGACCATGTCATGTAGAGGACCTCTACAGTCTCTGGCATTCACATCACACCTAAGGACCTATAATGGTAAAGGATACAGCCTTGTGCACTTAAAATCACAGCAAAATCAGGGTTTGAATCTAGTTCTAGGCAAGTCTATGTACTAATGGGAGACTGGTGGTTTTTATAGGTTCCTCCCTTTTTCTCAGCCACACTGGCCATTACTGACAACTGAGAATATTCCCATCTCTTTATCCTTGAAATAAACCACATGATCTTGAGTCACAGTCATGACACAACTTTAAGTTTTGAAGGATACTTTGGGGTTTGAACAACCGAACAAACACTGTGACCAAACAAGGCGAATCCTATAAACCTATAATTGGAAAAATGGGAATATACAAATATGATGCAATGAATATGTGAAGATAAACTTTTGAGGAGATTACAACACCTTAACACCTACCTAACCTTTTCTTTTAGCAAATAAAATTTTCACAAACCATTTTACAAAAATTGACAATATCCATCCATTTCTTTTTTGCTTCCTGTTCTTCTTTCTTCTCTCTATCTTTGATCTTTACACTTTGACATCCTCTCTGTAGATGTCGTTTCCGAGTCAATCTTTCCTTTGGTAGGCGTCGACTTAGATCAGGCTTGGATGTCAAACACATCTCACATTTCAGCCTATCATGCTCATTTAGATAAGTACAAAGCTTGCAGTTCCACCCATAGTCATCTAATTCTATCATGGACCTTCTTTCTGTCTTTTTCCCATTTTCATTTGAAGTTTTCCCTTTATCTGTGGTGGCATTTTCATCTACTTCTTTCAAATCATTAAAATTTGATTGCCTCTTTTTCAATTCTTGTCGACGGAAGTAATTTCTTTCCCTAATACCTTTACCTTGGCCTTTTTCTTCGGATGCACCTTTCTTGGAATGATCTGATTGTTTCTTGGATTGATCTGATATTTCCTCTTCCTTTTGTTTTGGTCTAATGATTTTTTCAGGAGTATAGTGGATAAACCTTGATCTATTTCTCTCAATTTGTCTCTCTTTCCCTACCTCATTACCACAAGCAAGATCTTCTAGAGGATCAAGAATCTGGCCCTCTTTCTGATAGTCATGTTTATTTCCATGACATATTTCACAAACTTCTACATTTTTTGAATTTATATATGTGCACATAAAACAGGCCCATGCGTAACAATTTAGACACGTTCCTTTTCCCGACACCATAAATTTTCCACATTGCGTGCAATCACCATCTCCTTTCTGCATGGTGACATTTATCCTCCTACAAAACATAAAGAGATAATGTAACATTGTGACAATTAAGTAAAGGCCACACATATTGTATTGTATCAGTTCACAATACACTAAAATGTATAATGAAACAGTATCCCTGTATACAATACCAACATATACCATGTCTGAAATATCCTCTCTGTACCAGTTTAATATTTATTCTGGTGCCTTTATATGACATTAGGTACACTAAAAGGACATAATTCTGATAAATTTGATATACTTATGACATCAGAAATTGAAAAAGCAAGGGAACATATTCTAATTAAAAAAAATTAATGAAGAGGTGAAAATTAGTTATATGAGACAACCAAATAAGTTTAATCCATTATATTTATACACACATTATATATACTTTTATCAAATACATCAAGGGCTTTCTACCTACCATGCAGATGCTCTAGTAGTTTGACTGCCCGGCTCAGAAACCTAAACCATTCAATATCATACAGTCACTTCAGGTTGAAAAGTTTGTCATTCAGTGAATGTCGGAAGACATTGGTTGCAGAGTTATTGGGTCTGACACCAGTTGCCCTTCTGTTAAAGTTTTGGGACAGTGACCACTAACAAAATAGTATCCCCAAGACCTATAGCATTATAAAGGCTAAAAGGCATTAGTATTATTTCGAGTCACTTTCTCCATAAATCATATCACACTTCTACCTAGGTAAGGCTGGTGATAAACCTGTACACATTTTCGACATCTGATGTTTTCTTATTCTACAATAATCTGACATATTTCATAAAATTGTACTTTTTTTTTCTGATCACTTTTGACTTTACACACAATTACCGATCAGATAATAAATTCTTTTAAACAATAAAGCTCCTAGCAATTCCTGTGTCAGTAACATCGATGAATACACCCAGAGATTATTCATTTCAGTCTGGTGCTCACTTTCTGGCAATTCATGCACAGTTCGTTAGTTGGTTAGCCATAGGTATTTACCGTTTCAACAAAGAAGTTAGAGTTTGTCTGGCAAATCCAAACTTCTTTGTTGCAACCGTAACTAAGTCACAGACCTCTTCATGATTACTGCAGAGTTGTAAAAAGGTCATGTGTCACAGTAGGCATGGCAACTAAAGGATCCCTCATTGCTTCGGATGGGTACATTGCAAAGGTATAAATTTCCATGCCATGCATCTGGTAGATACCATTACCATATACGTTAAAAAATCATTGAATGATGTTAAACAATAATCAATCAATCAATTATTGATCGGTCAGTCATACAGAGATGTGGAAAAGTGCCGGTCATGTCGGAAAAACCGACTAAATTAGTACGTATGTGTCCATCAATTATTAATTGAGAGCAGGTCCAAATGTCCAACATGGTCGGCAAAATATGTTTTTGATAAATGCTGCAATATTATGGTTATAACTTGTTTGCAATAGGAGAGTTTATTTTTTGAAGTGCCTAAATGAGTTTGAATTGTTTAGAAATGGCTGTCAATAGCGGGAAGAGCAAGGTTGAATCAGACATATATACACATATATGTATATATGTCTCTAGTTGAATGGCCTATTAGATTTGTTACGGGGCCAAAACCTGACAAAAAAGGAAATTAACAACTTTGGAGGAAAAAAAAGTAACAGTAAATTATGAAAGTATGACAATGAAGGAAAATATGCCTGGATATTATCTGTGACCTGCATTCTGCAGGAAACAAAGGATTGTACGGTGAATTTGCTCGTTTGTACACGGGGGTGTCAAATAATGAAAACCCGAATAACGTAAAGAAGGACTGACAAGAGATTCTGGCGAGTAGCAATAGTGAACGACAGCATCATAAAACGGCCATGTGCAAGAATCTCAAACTGAGATTAGCGGGGGTATGAAAGTTTGGATATTCAGATTGGTTCCACGACATGAAAACTGAAACACCTAAAAAATAAAAGACCTACCAACACACGGCATCATACAGTAACACTATTCACTAACATCCAGAAATCTTAGAACCCCATGCTATTTTAGGTTATAAGCCTATAAACAAACTTCTTGGAAACCAAAACTGAAAGTAGAAACTGATTAAATAGACGTTTTACCTAACAGACTTTTCGATCGATAAAACATCCAGATCTACATGTATCCGAAACTCGACAAGACAAGACACTGACGAGCCACTTTTCCCAACTTTTTCTGTTGTATGCAAGTACATGTATTGCAACGACACTGTTCGTCACATAAGGATTTTTCCACCGACATTATCCATGATAAACACCGAGTTTACCCCCCAGGTCATCCTCGGAATGTTTCGGGGATTATTTTCATTTAGATCTTAGTGTGATGTCACGCCGACTTCGAGAATTCCACTTTTAAAAGAATGAACCCAGATCTGATAGATGTGAGAGATTATTCCCAGTTCCTATGTAGTGATTCAGCGTTCTCGACAAATCATCATTCAGTTTTACTCATTTTGATGTTAAGGAATGATGATAGTCAGTGTATTTTGTAAGTTTCTGTAGATCCATGGGTATAGATGGGGGACTTGCTTCATGACATCTCGGCATGGGTATAGATGGGGGCCATGCTTCATGACATCTATGCATGGGTATAGATGGGGCCATGCTTTATGACATCTTGGCATGGGTATAGATGGGGGCCACGCTTTATAACATATCGGCATGGGCATAGATGGGGGCCATGCTCCATATCTCGGCATGGGTATAGATGGGGGCCATGCTCCATGACATCTCGGCATGGGTATAGATGGGGGCCAAGCTCCATGACATCTTGGCATGAGGATAGGTGGGGGGGGATGCTTCATGATATCTCGGCATGGGTATAGAAGGACGTGCTTCATGACATCTCGGCATGGGTATAGATGGGGGCCATGCTTCATAGACCTTGAACTGGCTATGCCTAGGTTGCACTCCCAATTGATACCACTATGTGGGTTTGGTGGGGGATGTCCGCTGACCACGAATTGGGGCATACCCCGATCTAGATAGGGGGCTTTACTGAGATACAGGGGTCCAAAATTCTGTTTTCGTGATTTTTTAGGTAAAAATCGAGAAATGGATGCATTCATTAAAAGTGTCGCAGATTTATCAAAACTGTTTTCATCATTCATTTTTGTACACAAAATGACACAGGGGTGTTATTTGTATGATCATATACCAATTTTATAATTTTCACACCTTGCCATATGCAATTAGATGGTCCTAAATTTAGGGAAAATGCTGTTTTCCCCAACATGTTTAGACTTACGCTTTTAGAAGTTTATGTTATGCTCTTCGAATATTGATCTTTTCTTGTCACAATATCCTTAAGTAATATCACCAAATCCAAATAATATCTATTTTCATTTTATACATTTAAAATCCGTGCACAGAGTAAGTCGCAACCTGTTTACAGTTTCTCTCCGGAGGTGTCTATCCGTCGCAACTTCTAAAATCCGTCACGGTTTGCATTTAGTCACCTACCAAATCCATTGTTGTCGATGTGGGCACTATTACATGGGCAACTTACGTCTTAATTATATGACGTCATAACAATCACAGGGCGCGTGTATTTTGACGTTATTGTAGTTGCGATATTCCGTATTGGAATGTTTAAATGAGAAAATCTAGAGAAAATAAAGCAAAATTAGAATTACAACCTGCTGTTTGTTAAGAAAGATGACAGGACGATATAGAGAATACCCATTTTTACATAGGCAGTGTATAAAACTTGCTATAACCGCCCGCCCACTTTTCATACCAAAAATACCATGGAGATGTTGGTTGCCGACCAATCTGATTAAAACCATATCTTTATTCCGCTTCTCTATTTGTTCCATTGCGTATGAAGATCTGGTGAAACCCCGTAAGGTTTCACGTTCTGGTGACCTGTGATGACGTCTCCGTCACCGAAACCGTTATTTCTCATAGCCAATCAATGACGCGGCTAGGCACGTGCAAATGACGCAATATGTAACAAACACTGTTCAAAAACTACGTTATGAAAGATGCGAACGCTTGCCATGGGAAGGAATTTGTAGCCGATCCACAGATTGGCTGAAAATCAGAGTTCCCCAGAACGTGACCCCTTATGGAGTTTCACCAGATCTTTAAACGCAATGGAACAAATAGAGAAGCGGAATAAAGATATGGTTTTAATCAGATTGGTTGCCGACAAAATAATCTTTAGTATATCGACTCAGTAAGAATCATAATATGTAACTCTGTCATATATGACAATGAAGCTGATAATTGATTTGTGGAAACGATTAATTTCCATTGTCGAGTTTTAATCTTTCGAGGTTCTGACGTGCGTGCATTTGCCGTGGCGGGGAGAAACGAAAACAAAGTTAAAATTGTCTCTTTAGAGTTGGCAAGGCTGAAGTGCATTGGGAAGTGAAATGAAAGGAGGCAATGTAATTGGAAACACCATCCTTTCATTGGTGACTGAAATGAAAAACTAGGTACCCCACTTTTCAACCTTGATATGCAACTGTGCCACGAAAACCTTGCAAGATTAAAACTTGACAATTCTTATTAACGAGTCCGTTCTCGTACGAGTTTAAATGCGCTGCGCAAGTTTTAGCGCATGCCGATCGATTGTAATCGTTGAAATAGTCGGCGTCTTTTAAAAAACATTTATAATATTAAAAA
Source organism: Pteria penguin (assembly GCA_035048485.1). Taxonomy (NCBI): domain Eukaryota; kingdom Metazoa; phylum Mollusca; class Bivalvia; order Pterioida; family Pteriidae; genus Pteria; species Pteria penguin. The sequence continues at coordinate 12,352,441 of CM068586.1, read as the reverse complement.
ATTATCAACAAATTATAAAATCAGCATAGTTTAACTGAAATGTATCTACCACACATTAATATATCGAAATTAATTCCCATAATATCTGATTACGACATTTCAAAACGTTAAAAATAGTGTTTTTGATATTTTCCCCCAAAATTGAACCAAACGGTGAATTTTTCTATAATTCTCTGAAAATTATTTTTATTTAGCATTTCATCACTGACGAAAAAATGATCAATTTTCCTATTGTAGTTTTTGAGATATTTTTACCCAGAATGGCCTCGTTAATTGTAATTAATCGTTTCCACAAATCAATTATCAGCTTCATTGTCATATATGATAGACTAACATATTATGATTCTTACTGAGTCGATATACTAAAGATTATTTTGTTGTCGGCAACCAACATCTCCATGGTATTGTGTGGGATGAAGGAGGAGGGAGGAGGGCGGTTATAGCAATTTTTATACACTGCCAATGTAAAATGGGTATTCTTTATGTCGTTCTGTCGCCTTCCTTAACAAAAAGCAGGTTGTAATTCTAATTTTGCTTTATTTTCTCCAGATTTTCTCATTTAAACGTTCCAATTCCATACTATTATATGCAGTAGTTACACTTTGTGATACGTAAACACGGAGTGAGGCCAGGTTTATGTGACTCCTTAAAACAACCATATTTACTTACATATAACTTCTGTATAATGTATAAACTGATTAAACAATATAAGTGAAATGTATTAAATTGTATATTTTCGTAACACTACTATTTATTGTCCCCTTTGCGCTCCATAGGCTTTCTCCAGGAAGGGACGTACGCACTGCGGAAAATCACCGGACACATCTGCCATCGCCAAAACAAGGGGGTACACATGTTTATATGCAGGTATCATACGAAATAAATGGAATGAAATTTTTATATTTGGTGTGAATGATTTTTAATGACGATTTTATTCATCACAATAATCAAATTGAAAGTTGCAAAACGATAAAGTGTTTAATTTAATCGGCAAACGCTTAGGTGCGCAAAATCACCGGACAGTATCGTACTGGTCAAAGAAAGGTAATTAACGAGAGCCGTGATTGGCTGATGTGGTGTAGGGAGAGAGGGACTACTATTTCAATGTATTAGGAGCTGTGATTGGATGAAATTATTTGATCTATGTATAAATAAAGATTGATTCTGCTGTAAAATCATGAATTTTTATCTCATTTCGCTAATATAAAAATTTAATGACCTAAAAAGGGGTGATTGTTTACATTTGAATTTTGGCCAATTTTGGGGGGTATCCCCCTTCCAGCATGATTTTCTCGAAATTAAGGTGGATAACCTATTGTAAACTGTTAAAATTCTGATAGAGGAGGGTCTGACAAACATTTTGATATGTGGATTATATATAGCTAAAATGTAGGATGTTGTGTAAATCTTGCTGGAAGTTCGGTAATTTAACATGGGACCCTATGGGAAATGGAATTACTATGCTTTGACCTATAGGCCAAATACTAAATTTCTCAAAAATGCAGTTTGACTTCATTTTCTTGTTCATGCAGTCCCTTTAACATAAAATCATATCAAATTGGCCCCAAATTTTGATTCAAAGTGCCTAGAATGTTCAATATTGAAATTTCTAGAAAAAAAGGGGGGTGGTTTAAATTTGCCAAATTTTAACAAATTAATTTTGTGTATTTTGCATGGACGACTGATTTGATTCCATTGTGTTGGATATTTAAGACATTTGAAACAGTATTTACAGAATTTTACCCCAATTTTTTTGGATTTTGTGCACTTTTTACATTGTGGGCTGTGAAATTTGAATTTGTAAAAGTACGCAATTCGATGTAAATTTTTTGGGATTTTCGATAAAAATCATCATCCGATCTTCCCCGTACAAGTCAAAAACACACCGAATTAAGCCGAAATGTGTATGACATCATTTACCTCCAAAGTTCTACATGAAATAATAACATCATGGAATGTCTGTATTTTTGTACAGAAAATGACATATTTAGCTTTCAAGAGTATTATTCAAAAATCAATATGACTCACAAATTGATTAAAATTTGATTAGAACATGTTTATTCAATGTATAATGAAAAAAACTGAAAGGCTAAACCAGGTAAAAGTCATTAAGTGTTATCAATTTACAGGCCCCTTACACATGACCCCTAATCCAAATTTGTGCGAATTTTCAGTACACTCCAGATGGGGTAGGCATTTTTAAAGTGGCATTGCTTATGAATTACTGCATGGATTTTCATGAAATTTGTGTCATTTTATTCAGAAATCAACACACTTTTGTTTGATAGCGGCTTTCCTAGTTTGATAAAGTAGTTAAATGCCTCTATAGGTCAAAGAAAGGTAATTAACGAGAGCCGTGATTGGCTGATGTGGTTGTAGGGAGAGAGGGACTACTATTTCAATGTATTAGGAGCTGTGATTGGATGAAATTATTTGATCTATGTATAAATAAAGATTGATTCTGCTGTAAAATCATGAATTTTTATCTCATTTCGCTAATATAAAAATTTAATGACCTAAAAAGGGGTGATTGTTTACATTTGAATTTTGGCCAATTTTGGGGGGTATCCCCCTTCCAGCATGATTTTCTCGAAATTAAGGTGGATAACCTATTGTAAACTGTTAAAATTCTGATAGAGGAGGGTCTGACAAACATTTTGATATGTGGATTATATATAGCTAAAATGTAGGATGTTGTGTAAATCTTGCTGGAAGTTCGGTAATTTAACATGGGACCCTATGGGAAATGGAATTACTATGCTTTGACCTATAGGCCAAATACTAAATTTCTCAAAAATGCAGTTTGACTTCATTTTCTTGTTCATGCAGTCCCTTTAACATAAAATCATATCAAATTGGCCCCAAATTTTGATTCAAAGTGCCTAGAATGTTCAATATTGAAATTTCTAGAAAAAAAGGGGGGTGGTTTAAATTTGCCAAATTTTAACAAATTAATTTTGTGTATTTTGCATGGACGACTGATTTGATTCCATTGTGTTGGATATTTAAGACATTTGAAACATTATGTTTTTACAGAATTTTACCCAAATTTTTTTGGATTTTGTGCACTTTTTAATTTGTGGGCTGTGAAATTTGATTTTGTAAAAGTAACGCAATTCGATGTAAATTTTTTGGGATTTTCGATAAAAATCATCATCCGATCTTCCCCGTACAAGTCAAAAACACACCGAATTAAGCCGAAATGTGTATGACATCATTTACCTCCAAAGTTCTACATGAAATAATAACATCATGGAATGTCTGTATTTTTGTACAGAAAATGACATATTTAGCTTTCAAGAGTATTATTCAAAAATCAATATGACTCACAAATAGATTAAAATTTGATTAGAACATGTTTATTCAATGTATAATGAAAAAAACTGAAAGGCTAAACCAGGTAAAAGTCATTAAGTGTTATCAATTTACAGGCCCCTTACACATGACCCCTAATCCAAATTTGTGCCCATTTTCAGTACACTCCAGATGGGGGTAGGCATCTTTAAAGTGGCATTGCTTATGAATTACTGCATGGATTTTCATGAAATTTGTGTCATTTTATTCAGAAATCAACACACTTTTGTTTGATAGCGGCTTTCCTAGTTTGATAAAGTAGTTAAATGCCTCTATAGGTCAAAGAAAGGTAATTAACGAGAGCCGTGATTGGCTGATGTGGTGTAGGGAGAGAGGGACTACTATTTCAATGTATTAGGAGCTGTGATTGGATGAAATTATTTGATCTATGTATAAATAAAGATTGATTCTGCTGTAAAATCATGAATTTTTATCTCATTTCGCTAATATAAAAATTTAATGACCTAAAAAGGGGTGATTGTTTACATTTGAATTTTGGCCAATTTTGGGGGGTATCCCCCTTCCAGCATGATTTTTCTCGAAATTAAGGTGGATAACCTATTGTAAACTGTTTAAAATTCTGATAGAGGAGGGTCTGACAAACATTTTGATATGTGGATTATATATAGCTAAAATGTAGGATGTTGTGTAAATCTTGCTGGAAGTTCGGTAATTTAACATGGGACCCTATGGGAAATGGAATTACTATGCTTTGACCTATAGGCCAAATACTAAATTTCTCAAAAATGCAGTTTGACTTCATTTTCTTGTTCATGCAGTCCCTTTAACATAAAATCATATCAAATTGGCCCCAAATTTTGATTCAAAGTGCCTAGAATGTTCAATATTGAAATTTCTAGAAAAAAAGGGGGGTGGTTTAAATTTGCCAAATTTTAACAAATTAATTTTGTGTATTTTGCATGGACGACTGATTTGATTCCATTGTGTTGGATATTTAAGACATTTGAAACAGTATTTACAGAATTTTACCCCAATTTTTTTGGATTTTGTGCACTTTTTACATTGTGGGCTGTGAAATTTGAATTTGTAAAAGTACGCAATTCGATTGTAAATTTTTTGGGATTTTCGATAAAAATCATCATCCGATCTTCCCGTACAAGTCAAAAACACACCGAATTAAGCCGAAATGTGTATGACATCATTTACCTCCAAAGTTCTACATGAAATAATAACATCATGGAATGTCTGTATTTTTGTACAGAAAATGACATATTTAGCTTTCAAGAGTATTATTCAAAAATCAATATGACTCACAAATTGATTAAAATTTGATTAGAACATGTTTATTCAATGTATAATGAAAAAAACTGAAAGGCTAAACCAGGTAAAAGTCATTAAGTGTTATCAATTTACAGGCCCCTTACACATGACCCCTAATCCAAATTTGTGCCCATTTTCAGTACACTCCAGATGGGGGTAGGCATTTTTAAAGTGGCATTGCTTATGAATTACTGCATGGATTTTCATGAAATTTGTGTCATTTTATTCAGAAATCAACACACTTTTGTTTGATAGCGGCTTTCCTAGTTTGATAAAGTAGTTAAATGCCTCTATAGGTCAAAGAAAGGTAATTAACGAGAGCCGTGATTGGCTGATGTGGTGTAGGGAGAGAGGGACTACTATTTCAATGTATTAGGAGCTGTGATTGGATGAAATTATTTGATCTATGTATAAATAAAGATTGATTCTGCTGTAAAAATCATGAATTTTTATCTCATTTCGCTAATATAAAAATTTAAATGACCTAAAAAGGGGTGATTGTTTACATTTGAATTTTGGCCAATTTTGGGGGGTATCCCCCATCCAGCATGATTTTCTCGAAATTAAGGTGGATAACCTATTCAAAACTGAAAAAATTCTGATAGAGCACCGACTGACAAACATTTTGATATGTGGATTATATATAGCTAAAATGTAGGATGTTGTGTAAATCTTGCTGGAAGTTCGGTAATTTAACATGGGACCCTATGGGAAATGGAATTACTATGCTTTGACCTATAGGCCAAATACTAAATTTCTCAAAAATGCAGTTTGACTTCATTTTCTTGTTCATGCAGTCCCTTTAACATAAAATCATATCAAATTGGCCCCAAATTTTGATTCAAAGTGCCTAGAATGTTCAATATTGAAATTTCTAGAAAAAAAGGGGGGTGGTTTAAATTTGCCAAATTTTAACAAATTAATTTTGTGTATTTTGCATGGACGACTGATTTGATTCCATTGTGTTGGATATTTAAGACATTTGAAACAGTATTTACAGAATTTTACCCCAATTTTTTTGGATTTTGTGCACTTTTTACATTGTGGGCTGTGAAATTTGAATTTGTAAAAGTACGCAATTCGATGTAAATTTTTTGGGATTTTCGATAAAAATCATCATCCGATCTTCCCCGTACAAGTCAAAAACACACCGAATTAAGCCGAAATGTGTATGACATCATTTACCTCCAAAGTTCTACATGAAATAATAACATCATGGAATGTCTGTATTTTTGTACAGAAAATGACATATTTAGCTTTCAAGAGTATTATTCAAAAATCAATATGACTCACAAATAGATTAAAATTTGATTAGAACATGTTTATTCAATGTATAATGAAAAAAACTGAAAGGCTAAACCAGGTAAAAGTCATTAAGTGTTATCAATTTACAGGCCCCTTACACATGACCCCTAATCCAAATTTGTGCCCATTTTCAGTACACTCCAGATGGGGGTAGGCATTTTTAAAGTGGCATTGCTTATGAATTACTGCATGGATTTTCATGAAATTTGTGTCATTTTATTCAGAAATCAACACACTTTTGTTTGATAGCGGCTTTCCTAGTTTGATAAAGTAGTTAAATGCCTCTATAGGTCAAAGAAAGGTAATTAACGAGAGCCGTGATTGGCTGATGTGGTGTAGGGAGAGAGGGACTACTATTTCAATGTATTAGGAGCTGTGATTGGATGAAATTATTTGATCTATGTATAAATAAAGATTGATTCTGCTGTAAAATCATGAATTTTTATCTCATTTCGCTAATATAAAAATTTAATGACCTAAAAAGGGGTGATTGTTTACATTTGAATTTTGGCCAATTTTGGGGGGTATCCCCCTTCCAGCATGATTTTCTCGAAATTAAGGTGGATAACCTATTGTAAACTGTTAAAATTCTGATAGAGGAGGGTCTGACAAACATTTTGATATGTGGATTATATATAGCTAAAATGTAGGATGTTGTGTAAATCTTGCTGGAAGTTCGGTAATTTAACATGGGACCCTATGGGAAATGGAATTACTATGCTTTGACCTATAGGCCAAATACTAAATTTCTCAAAAATGCAGTTTGACTTCATTTTCTTGTTCATGCAGTCCCTTTAACATAAAATCATATCAAATTGGCCCCAAATTTTGATTCAAAGTGCCTAGAATGTTCAATATTGAAATTTCTAGAAAAAAAGGGGGGTGGTTTAAATTTGCCAAATTTTAACAAATTAATTTTGTGTATTTTGCATGGACGACTGATTTGATTCCATTGTGTTGGATATTTAAGACATTTGAAACAGTATTTACAGAATTTTACCCCAATTTTTTTTGATTTTGTGCACTTTTTACATTGTGGGCTGTGAAATTTGAATTTGTAAAAGTACGCAATTCGATGTAAATTTTTTGGGATTTTCGATAAAAATCATCATCCGATCTTCCCCGTACAAGTCAAAAACACACCGAATTAAGCCGAAATGTGTATGACATCATTTACCTCCAAAGTTCTACATGAAATAATAACATCATGGAATGTCTGTATTTTTGTACAGAAAATGACATATTTAGCTTTCAAGAGTATTATTCAAAAATCAATATGACTCACAAATTGATTAAAATTTGATTAGAACATGTTTATTCAATGTATAATGAAAAAAACTGAAAGGCTAAACCAGGTAAAAGTCATTAAGTGTTATCAATTTACAGGCCCCTTACACATGACCCCTAATCCAAATTTGTGCCCATTTTCAGTACACTCCAGATGGGGGTAGGCATTTTTAAAGTGGCATTGCTTATGAATTACTGCATGGATTTTCATGAAATTTGTGTCATTTTATTCAGAAATCAACACACTTTTGTTTGATAGCGGCTTTCCTAGTTTGATAAAGTAGTTAAATGCCTCTATAGGTCAAAGAAAGGTAATTAACGAGAGCCGTGATTGGCTGATGTGGTGTAGGGAGAGAGGGACTACTATTTCAATGTATTAGGAGCTGTGATTGGATGAAATTATTTGATCTATGTATAAATAAAGATTGATTCTGCTGTAAAATCATGAATTTTTATCTCATTTCGCTAATATAAAAATTTAATGACCTAAAAAGGGGTGATTGTTTACATTTGAATTTTGGCCAATTTTGGGGGGTATCCCCCTTCCAGCATGATTTTCTCGAAATTAAGGTGGATAACCTATTGTAAACTGTTAAAATTCTGATAGAGGAGGGTCTGACAAACATTTTGATATGTGGATTATATATAGCTAAAATGTAGGATGTTGTGTAAATCTTGCTGGAAGTTCGGTAATTTAACATGGGACCCTATGGGAAATGGAATTACTATGCTTTGACCTATAGGCCAAATACTAAATTTCTCAAAAATGCAGTTTGACTTCATTTTCTTGTTCATGCAGTCCCTTTAACATAAAATCATATCAAATTGGCCCCAAATTTTGATTCAAAGTGCCTAGAATGTTCAATATTGAAATTTCTAGAAAAAAAGGGGGGTGGTTTAAATTTGCCAAATTTTAACAAATTAATTTTGTGTATTTTGCATGGACGACTGATTTGATTCCATTGTGTTGGATATTTAAGACATTTGAAACAGTATTTACAGAATTTTACCCCAATTTTTTTGGATTTTGTGCACTTTTTACATTGTGGGCTGTGAAATTTGAATTTGTAAAAGTACGCAATTCGATGTAAATTTTTTGGGATTTTCGATAAAAATCATCATCCGATCTTCCCCGTACAAGTCAAAAACACACCGAATTAAGCCGAAATGTGTATGACATCATTTACCTCCAAAGTTCTACATGAAATAATAACATCATGGAATGTCTGTATTTTTGTACAGAAAATGACATATTTAGCTTTCAAGAGTATTATTCAAAAATCAATATGACTCACAAATAGATTAAAATTTGATTAGAACATGTTTATTCAATGTATAATGAAAAAAACTGAAAGGCTAAACCAGGTAAAAGTCATTAAGTGTTATCAATTTACAGGCCCCTTACACATGACCCCTAATCCAAATTTGTGCCCATTTTCAGTACACTCCAGATGGGGGTAGGCATTTTTAAAGTGGCATTGCTTATGAATTACTGCATGGATTTTCATGAAATTTGTGTCATTTTATTCAGAAATCAACACACTTTTGTTTGATAGCGGCTTTCCTAGTTTGATAAAGTAGTTAAATGCCTCTATAGGTCAAAGAAAGGTAATTAACGAGAGCCGTGATTGGCTGATGTGGTGTAGGGAGAGAGGGACTACTATTTCAATGTATTAGGAGCTGTGATTGGATGAAATTATTTGATCTATGTATAAATAAAGATTGATTCTGCTGTAAAATCATGAATTTTTATCTCATTTCGCTAATATAAAAATTTAATGACCTAAAAAGGGGTGATTGTTTACATTTGAATTTTGGCCAATTTTGGGGGGTATCCCCCTTCCAGCATGATTTTCTCGAAATTAAGGTGGATAACCTATTGTAAACTGTTAAAATTCTGATAGAGGAGGGTCTGACAAACATTTTGATATGTGGATTATATATAGCTAAAATGTAGGATGTTGTGTAAATCTTGCTGGAAGTTCGGTAATTTAACATGGGACCCTATGGGAAATGGAATTACTATGCTTTGACCTATAGGCCAAATACTAAATTTCTCAAAAATGCAGTTTGACTTCATTTTCTTGTTCATGCAGTCCCTTTAACATAAAATCATATCAAATTGGCCCCAAATTTTGATTCAAAGTGCCTAGAATGTTCAATATTGAAATTTCTAGAAAAAAAGGGGGGTGGTTTAAATTTGCCAAATTTTAACAAATTAATTTTGTGTATTTTTGCATGGACGACTGATTTGATTCCATTGTGTTGGATATTTAAGACATTTGAAACAGTATTTACAGAATTTTACCCCAATTTTTTTGGATTTTGTGCACTTTTTACATTGTGGGCTGTGAAATTTGAATTTGTAAAAGTACGCAATTCGATGTAAATTTTTTGGGATTTTCGATAAAAATCATCATCCGATCTTCCCCGTACAAGTCAAAAACACACCGAATTAAGCCGAAATGTGTATGACATCATTTACCTCCAAAGTTCTACATGAAATAATAACATCATGGAATGTCTGTATTTTTGTACAGAAAATGACATATTTAGCTTTCAAGAGTATTATTCAAAAATCAATATGACTCACAAATTGATTAAAATTTGATTAGAACATGTTTATTCAATGTATAATGAAAAAAACTGAAAGGCTAAACCAGGTAAAAGTCATTAAGTGTTATCAATTTACAGGCCCCTTACACATGACCCCTAATCCAAATTTGTGCCCATTTTCAGTACACTCCAGATGGGGGTAGGCATTTTTAAAGTGGCATTGCTTATGAATTACTGCATGGATTTTCATGAAATTTGTGTCATTTTATTCAGAAATCAACACACTTTTGTTTGATAGCGGCTTTCCTAGTTTGATAAAGTAGTTAAATGCCTCTATAGGTCAAAGAAAGGTAATTAACGAGAGCCGTGATTGGCTGATGTGGTGTAGGGAGAGAGGGACTACTATTTCAATGTATTAGGAGCTGTGATTGGATGAAATTATTTGATCTATGTATAAATAAAGATTGATTCTGCTGTAAAATCATGAATTTTTATCTCATTTCGCTAATATAAAAATTTAATGACCTAAAAAGGGGTGATTGTTTACATTTGAATTTTGGCCAATTTTTGGGGGTATCCCCCTTCCAGCATGATTTTCTCGAAATTAAGGTGGATAACCTATTGTAAACTGTTAAAATTCTGATAGAGGAGGGTCTGACAAACATTTTGATATGTGGATTATATATAGCTAAAATGTAGGATGTTGTGTAAATCTTGCTGGAAGTTCGGTAATTTAACATGGGACCCTATGGGAAATGGAATTACTATGCTTTGACCTATAGGCCAAATACTAAATTTCTCAAAAATGCAGTTTGACTTCATTTTCTTGTTCATGCAGTCCCTTTAACATAAAATCATATCAAATTGGCCCCAAATTTTGATTCAAAGTGCCTAGAATGTTCAATATTGAAATTTCTAGAAAAAAGGGGGGTGGTTTAAATTTGCCAAATTTTAACAAATTAATTTTGTGTATTTTGCATGGACGACTGATTTGATTCCATTGTGTTGGATATTTAAGACATTTGAAACAGTATTTACAGAATTTTACCCCAATTTTTTTGGATTTTGTGCACTTTTTACATTGTGGGCTGTGAAATTTGAATTTGTAAAAGTACGCAATTCGATGTAAATTTTTTGGGATTTTCGATAAAAATCATCATCCGATCTTCCCCGTACAAGTCAAAAACACACCGAATTAAGCCGAAATGTGTATGACATCATTTACCTCCAAAGTTCTACATGAAATAATAACATCATGGAATGTCTGTATTTTTGTACAGAAAATGACATATTTAGCTTTCAAGAGTATTATTCAAAAATCAATATGACTCACAAATAGATTAAAATTTGATTAGAACATGTTTATTCAATGTATAATGAAAAAAACTGAAAGGCTAAACCAGGTAAAAGTCATTAAGTGTTATCAATTTACAGGCCCCTTACACATGACCCCTAATCCAAATTTGTGCCCATTTTCAGTACACTCCAGATGGGGGTAGGCATTTTAAAAGTGGCATTGCTTATGAATTACTGCATGGATTTTCATGAAATTTGTGTCATTTTATTCAGAAATCAACACACTTTTGTTTGATAGCGGCTTTCCTAGTTTGATAAAGTAGTTAAATGCCTCTATAGGTCAAAGAAAGGTAATTAACGAGAGCCGTGATTGGCTGATGTGGTGTAGGGAGAGAGGGACTACTATTTCAATGTATTAGGAGCTGTGATTGGATGAAATTATTTGATCTATGTATAAATAAAGATTGATTCTGCTGTAAAATCATGAATTTTTATCTCATTTCGCTAATATAAAAATTTAATGACCTAAAAAGGGGTGATTGTTTACATTTGAATTTTGGCCAATTTTGGGGGGTATCCCCCTTCCAGCATGATTTTCTCGAAATTAAGGTGGATAACCTATTGTAAACTGTTAAAATTCTGATAGAGGAGGGTCTGACAAACATTTTGATATGTGGATTATATATAGTATATTATATATTATTATATATATTAAAATGTAGGATGTTGTGTAAATCTTGCTGGAAGTTCGGTAATTTAACATGGGACCCTATGGGAAATGGAATTACTATGCTTTGACCTATAGGCCAAATACTAAATTTCTCAAAAATGCAGTTTGACTTCATTTTCTTGTTCATGCAGTCCCTTTAACATAAAATCATATCAAATTGGCCCCAAATTTTGATTCAAAGTGCCTAGAATGTTCAATATTGAAATTTCTAGAAAAAAAGGGGGGTGGTTTAAATTTGCCAAATTTTAACAAATTAATTTTGTGTATTTTGCATGGACGACTGATTTGATTCCATTGTGTTGGATATTTAAGACATTTGAAACAGTATTTACAGAATTTTACCCCAATTTTTTTGGATTTTGTGCACTTTTTACATTGTGGGCTGTGAAATTTGAATTTGTAAAAGTACGCAATTCGATGTAAATTTTTTGGGATTTTCGATAAAAATCATCATCCGATCTTCCCCGTACAAGTCAAAAACACACCGAATTAAGCCGAAATGTGTATGACATCATTTACCTCCAAAGTTCTACATGAAATAATAACATCATGGAATGTCTGTATTTTTGTACAGAAAATGACATATTTAGCTTTCAAGAGTATTATTCAAAAATCAATATGACTCACAAATTGATTAAAATTTGATTAGAACATGTTTATTCAATGTATAATGAAAAAAACTGAAAGGCTAAACCAGGTAAAAGTCATTAAGTGTTATCAATTTACAGGCCCCTTACACATGACCCCTAATCCAAATTTGTGCCCATTTTCAGTACACTCCAGATGGGGGTAGGCATTTTTAAAGTGGCATTGCTTATGAATTACTGCATGGATTTTCATGAAATTTGTGTCATTTTATTCAGAAATCAACACACTTTTGTTTGATAGCGGCTTTCCTAGTTTGATAAAGTAGTTAAATGCCTCTATAGGTCAAAGAAAGTAATTAACGAGAGCCGTGATTGGCTGATGTGGTGTAGGGAGAGAGGGACTACTATTTCAATGTATTAGGAGCTGTGATTGGATGAAATTATTTGATCTATGTATAAATAAAGATTGATTCTGCTGTAAAATCATGAATTTTTATCTCATTTCGCTAATATAAAAATTTAATGACCTAAAAAGGGGTGATTGTTTACATTTGAATTTTGGCCAATTTTGGGGGTATCCCCCTTCCAGCATGATTTTCTCGAAATTAAGGTGGATAACCTATTGTAAACTGTTAAAATTCTGATAGAGGAGGGTCTGACAAACATTTTGATATGTGGATTATATATAGCTAAAATGTAGGATGTTGTGTAAATCTTGCTGGAAGTTCGGTAATTTAACATGGGACCCTATGGGAAATGGAATTACTATGCTTTGACCTATAGGCCAAATACTAAATTTCTCAAAAATGCAGTTTGACTTCATTTTCTTGTTCATGCAGTCCCTTTAACATAAAATCATATCAAATTGGCCCCAAATTTTGATTCAAAGTGCCTAGAATGTTCAATATTGAAATTTCTAGAAAAAAAGGGGGGTGGTTTAAATTTGCCAAATTTTAACAAATTAATTTTGTGTATTTTGCATGGACGACTGATTTGATTCCATTGTGTTGGATATTTAAGACATTTGAAACAGTATTTACAGAATTTTACCCCAATTTTTTTGGATTTTGTGCACTTTTTACATTGTGGGCTGTGAAATTTAAATTTGTAAAAGTACGCAATTCGATGTAAATTTTTGGGGATTTTCGATAAAAATCATCATCCGATCTTCCCCGTACAAGTCAAAAACACACCGAATTAAGCCGAAATGTGTATGACATCATTTACCTCCAAAGTTCTACATGAAATAATAACATCATGGAATGTCTGTATTTTTGTACAGAAAATGACATATTTAGCTTTCAAGAGTATTATTCAAAAATCAATATGACTCACAAATTGATTAAAATTTGATTAGAACATGTTTATTCAATGTATAATGAAAAAAACTGAAAGGCTAAACCAGGTAAAAGTCATTAAGTGTTATCAATTTACAGGCCCCTTACACATGACCCCTAATCCAAATTTGTGCCCATTTTCAGTACACTCCAGATGGGGGTAGGCATTTTAAAAGTGGCATTGCTTATGAATTACTGCATGGATTTTCATGAAATTTGTGTCATTTTATTCAGAAATCAACACACTTTTGTTTGATAGCGGCTTTCCTAGTTTGATAAAGTAGTTAAATGCCTCTATAGGTCAAAGAAAGGTAATTAACGAGAGCCGTGATTGGCTGATGTGGTGTAGGGAGAGAGGGACTACTATTTCAATGTATTAGGAGCTGTGATTGGATGAAATTATTTGATCTATGTATAAATAAAGATTGATTCTGCTGTAAAATCATGAATTTTTATCTCATTTCGCTAATATAAAAATTGAATGACCTAAAAAGGGGTGATTGTTTACATTTGAATTTTGGCCAATTTTGGGGGGTATCCCCCTTCCAGCATGATTTTCTCGAAATTAAGGTGGATAACCTATTGTAAACTGTTAAAATTCTGATAGAGGAGGGTCTGACAAACATTTTGATATGTGGATTATATATAGCTAAAATGTAGGATGTTGTGTAAATCTTGCTGGAAGTTCGGTAATTTAAACATGGGACCCTATGGGAAATGGAATTACTATGCTTTGACCTATAGGCCAAATACTAAATTTCTCAAAAATGCAGTTTGACTTCATTTTCTTGTTCATGCAGTCCCTTTAACATAAAATCATATCAAATTGGCCCCAAATTTTGATTCAAAGTGCCTAGAATGTTCAATATTGAAATTTCTAGAAAAAAAGGGGGGTGGTTTAAATTTGCCAAATTTTAACAAATTAATTTTGTGTATTTTGCATGGACGACTGATTTGATTCCATTGTGTTGGATATTTAAGACATTTGAAACAGTATTTACAGAATTTTACCCCAATTTTTTTGGATTTTGTGCACTTTTTACATTGTTGTCTGTGATATTTAATTTTGTATACGTACTCTATTCGATGTAAATTTTTTGTGATTTTCGATAAAAATCATCATCCGATCTTCCCCCGTACAAGTCAAAAACACACCGAATTAAGCCGAAATGTGTATGACATCATTTACCTCCAAAGTTCTACATGAAATAATAACATCATGGAATGTCTGTATTTTTGTACAGAAAATGACATATTTAGCTTTCAAGAGTATTATTCAAAAATCAATATGACTCACAAATTGATTAAAATTTGATTAGAACATGTTTATTCAATGTATAATGAAAAAAACTGAAAGGCTAAACCAGGTAAAAGTCATTAAGTGTTATCAATTTACAGGCCCCTTACACATGACCCCTAATCCAAATTTGTGCCCATTTTCAGTACACTCCAGATTGTGGTAGGCATTTTTAAAGTGGCATTGCTTATGAATTACTGCATGGATTTTCATGAAATTTGTGTCATTTTATTCAGAAATCAACACACTTTTGTTTGATAGCGGCTTTCCTAGTTTGATAAAGTAGTTAAATGCCTCTATATATAGGTCAAAGAAAGGTAATTAACGAGAGCCGTGATTGGCTGATGTGGTGTAGGGAGAGAGGGACTACTATTTCAATGTATTAGGAGCTGTGATTGGATGAAATTATTTGATCTATGTATAAATAAAGATTGATTCTGCTGTAAAATCATGAATTTTTATCTCATTTCGCTAATATAAAAATTGAATGACCTAAAAAGGGGTGATTGTTTACATTTGAATTTTGGCCAATTTTTGGGGGTATCCCCCTTCCAGCATGATTTTCTCGAAATTAAGGTGGATAACCTATTGTAAACTGTTAAAATTCTGATAGAGGAGGGTCTGACAAACATTTTGATATGTGGATTATATATAGCTAAAATGTAGGATGTTGTGTAAATCTTGCTGGAAGTTCGGTAATTTAACATGGGACCTATGGGAAATGGAATTACTATGCTGTTGACCTATAGGCCAAATACTAAATTTCTCAAAAAATGCAGTTTGACTTCATTTTCTTGTTCATCGCAGTCCCTTTAACATAAAATCATATCAAATTGGCCCCAAATTTTGATTCAAAGTGCCTAGAATGTTCAATATTGAAATTTCTAGAAAAAAAGGGGGGTGGTTTAAATTTGCCAAATTTTAACAAATTAATTTTGTGTATTTTGCATGGACGACTGATTTAATTCCATTGTGTTGGATATTTAAGACATTTGAAACAGTATTTACAGAATTTTACCCCAATTTTTTTGGATTTTGTGCACTTTTTACATTGTGGACTGTGAAATTTAAATTTGTAAAAGTACGCAATTCGATGTAAATTTTGGGGATTTTCGATAAAAATCATCATCCGATCTTCCCCGTACAAGTCAAAAACACACCGAATTAAGCCGAAATGTGTATGACATCATTTACCTCCAAAGTTCTACATGAAATAATAACATCATGGAATGTCTGTATTTTTGTACAGAAAATGGCATATTTAGCTTTCAAGAGTATTATTCAAAAATCAATATGACTCACAAATTGATTAAAATTTGATTAGAACATGTTTATTCAATGTATAATGAAAAAAACTGAAAGGCTAAACCAGGTAAAAGTCATTAAGTGTTATCAATTTACAGGCCCCTTACACATGACCCCTAATCCAAATTTGTGCCCATTTTCAGTACACTCCAGATGGGGGTAGGCATTTTAAAAGTGGCATTGCTTATGAAATACTGCATGGATTTTCATGAAATTTGTGTCATTTTATTCAGAAATCAACACACTTTTGTTTGATAGCGGCTTTCCTAGTTTGATAAAGTAGTTAAATGCCTCTATAGGTCAAAGAAAGTAATTAACGAGAGCCGTGATTGGCTGATGTGGTGTAGGGAGAGAGGGACTACTATTTCAATGTATTAGGAGCTGTGATTGGATGATATTTATTTGATCTATGTATAAATAAAGATTGATTCTGCTGTAAAATCATGAATTTTTATCTCATTTCGCTAATATAAAAATTGAATGACCTAAAAAGGGGTGATTGTTTACATTTGAATTTTGGCCCAATTTTTGGGGGTATCCCCCTTCCAGCATGATTTTCTCGAAATTAAGGTGGATAACCTATTGTAAACTGTTAAAATTCTGATAGAGGAGGGTCTGACAAACATTTTGATATGTGGATTATATATAGCTAAAATGTAGGATGTTGTGTAAATCTTGCTGGAAGTTCGGTAATTTAACATGGGACCCTATGGGAAATGGAATTACTATGCTTTGACCTATAGGCCAAAATACTAAATTTCTCAAAAATGCAGTTTGACTTCATTTTCTTGTTCATGCAGTCCCTTTAACATAAAATCATATCAAATTGGCCCCAAATTTTGATTCAAAGTGCCTAGAATGTTCAATATTGAAATTTCTAGAAAAAAAGGGGGGTGGTTTAAATTTGCCAAATTTTAACAAATTAATTTTGTGTATTTTGCATGGACGACTGATTTAATTCCATTGTGTTGGATATTTAAGACATTTGAAACAGTATTTACAGAATTTTACCCCAATTTTTTTGGATTTTGTGCACTTTTTACATTGTGGACTGTGAAATTTAAATTTGTAAAAGTACGCAATTCGATGTAAATTTTTGGGGATTTTCGATAAAAATCATCATCCGATCTTCCCCGTACAAGTCAAAAACACACCGAATTAAGCCGAAATGTGTATGACATCATTTACCTCCAAAGTTCTACATGAAATAATAACATCATGGAATGTCTGTATTTTTGTACAGAAAATGGCATATTTTAGCTTTCAAGAGTATTATTCAAAAATCAATATGACTCACAAATTGATTAAAATTTGATTAGAACATGTTTATTCAATGTATAATGAAAAAAAACTGAAAGGCTAAACCAGGTAAAAGTCATTAAGTGTTATCAATTTACAGGCCCCTTACACATGACCCCTAATCCAAATTTGTGCCCATTTTCAGTACACTCCAGATGGGGGTAGGCATTTTTAAAAGTGGCATTGCTTATGAAATACTGCATGGATTTTCATGAAATTTGTGTCATTTTATTCAGAAATCAACACACTTTTGTTTGATAGCGGCTTTCCTAGTTTGATAAAGTAGTTAAATGCCTCTATAGGTCAAAGAAAGGTAATTAACGAGAGCCGTGATTGGCTGATGTGGTGTAGGGAGAGAGGGACTACTATTTCAATGTATTAGGAGCTGTGATTGGATGAAATTATTTGATCTATGTATAAATAAAGATTGATTCTGCTGTAAAATCATGAATTTTTATCTCATTTCGCTAATATAAAAATTGAATGACCTAAAAAGGGGTGATTGTTTACATTTGAATTTTGGCCAATTTTGGGGGGTATCCCCCTTCCAGCATGATTTTCCCTCGAAATTAAGGTGGATAACCTATTGTAAACTGTTAAAATTCTGATAGAGGAGGGTCTGACAAACATTTTGATATGTGGATTATATATAGCTAAAATGTAGGATGTTGTGTAAATCTTGCTGGAAAGTTCGGTAATTTAACATGGGACCCTATGGGAAATGGAATTACTATGCTTTGACCTATAGGCCAAATACTAAATTTCTCAAAAATGCAGTTTGACTTCATTTTCTTGTTCATGCAGTCCCTTTAACATAAAATCATATCAAATTGGCCCCAAATTTTGATTCAAAGTGCCTAGAATGTTCAATATTGAAATTTCTAGAAAAAAAGGGGGGTGGTTTAAATTTGCCAAATTTTAACAAATTAATTTTGTGTATTTTGCATGGACGACTGATTTAATTCCATTGTGTTGGATATTTAAGACATTTGAAACAGTATTTACAGAATTTTACCCCAATTTTTTTGGATTTTGTGCACTTTTTACATTGTGGACTGTGAAATTTAAATTTGTAAAAGTACGCAATTCGATGTAAATTTTTGGGGATTTTCGATAAAAATCATCATCCGATCTTCCCCGTACAAGTCAAAAACACACCGAATTAAGCCGAAATGTGTATGACATCATTTACCTCCAAAGTTCTACATGAAATAATAACATCATGGAATGTCTGTATTTTTGTACAGAAAATGGCATATTTAGCTTTCAAGAGTATTATTCAAAAATCAATATGACTCACAAATTGATTAAAATTTGATTAGAACATGTTTATTCAATGTATAATGAAAAAAACTGAAAGGCTAAACCAGGTAAAAGTCATTAAGTGTTATCAATTTACAGGCCCCTTACACATGACCCCTAATCCAAATTTGTGCCCATTTTCAGTACACTCCAGATGGGGGTAGGCATTTTAAAAGTGGCATTGCTTATGAAATACTGCATGGATTTTCATGAAATTTGTGTCATTTTTATTCAGAAATCAACACACTTTTGTTTGATAGCGGCTTTCCTAGTTTGATAAAGTAGTTTAAATGCCTCTATAGGTCAAAGAAAGGTAATTAACGAGAGCCGTGATTGGCTGATGTGGTGTAGGGAGAGAGGGACTACTATTTCAATGTATTAGGAGCTGTGATTGGATGAAATTATTTGATCTATGTATAAATAAAGATTGATTCTGCTGTAAAATCATGAATTTTTATCTCATTTCGCTAATATAAAAAATTGAATGACCTAAAAAGGGGTGATTGTTTACATTTGAATTTTGGCCAATTTTTGGGGGTATCCCCCTTCCAGCATGATTTTCTCGAAATTAAGGTGGATAACCTATTGTAAACTGTTAAAATTCTGATAGAGGAGGGTCTGACAAACATTTTGATATGTGGATTATATATAGCTAAAATGTAGGATGTTGTGTAAATCTTGCTGGAAGTTCGGTAATTTAACATGGGACCCTATGGGAAATGGAATTACTATGCTTTGACCTATAGGCCAAATACTAAATTTCTCAAAAATGCAGTTTGACTTCATTTCTTGTTCATGCAGTCCCTTTAACATAAAATCATATCAAATTGGCCCCAAATTTTGATTCAAAGTGCCTAGAATGTTCAATATTGAAATTTCTAGAAAAAAAGGGGGGTGGTTTAAATTTGCCAAATTTTAACAAATTAATTTTGTGTATTTTGCAATGACGACTGATTTAATTCCATTGTGTTGGATATTTAAGACATTTGAAACAGTATTTACAGAATTTTACCCCAATTTTTTTGGATTTTGTGCACTTTTTACATTGTGGACTGTGAAATTTAAATTTGTAAAAGTACGCAATTCGATGTAAATTTTTGGGGATTTTCGATAAAAATCATCATCCGATCTTCCCCGTACAAGTCAAAAACACACCGAATTAAGCCGAAATGTGTATGACATCATTTACCTCCAAAGTTCTACATGAAATAATAACATCATGGAATGTCTGTATTTTTGTACAGAAAATGACATATTTAGCTTTCAAGAGTATTATTCAAAAATCAATATGACTCACAAATTGATTAAAATTTGATTAGAACATGTTTATTCAATGTATAATGAAAAAAAACTGAAAGGCTAAACCAGGTAAAAGTCATTAAGTGTTATCAATTTACAGGCCCCTTACACATGACCCCTAATCCAAATTTGTGCCCATTTTCAGTACACTCCAGATGGGGGTAGGCATTTTAAAAGTGGCATTGCTTATGAAATACTGCATGGATTTTCATGAAATTTGTGTCATTTTATTCAGAAATCAACACACTTTTGTTTGATAGCGGCTTTCCTAGTTTGATAAAGTAGTTAAATGCCTCTATAGGTCAAAGAAAGTAATTAACGAGAGCCGTGATTGGCTGATGTGGTGTAGGGAGAGAGGGACTACTATTTCAATGTATTAGGAGCTGTGATTGGATGAAATTATTTGATCTATGTATAAATAAAGATTGATTCTGCTGTAAAATCATGAATTTTTATCTCATTTCGCTAATATAAAAATTGAATGACCTAAAAAGGGGTGATTGTTTACATTTGAATTTTGGCCAATTTTTGGGGGTATCCCCCTTCCAGCATGATTTTCTCGAAATTAAGGTGGATAACCTATTGTAAACTGTTAAAATTCTGATAGAGGAGGGTCTGACAAACATTTTGATATGTGGATTATATATAGCTAAAATGTAGGATGTTGTGTAAATCTTGCTGGAAGTTCGGTAATTTAACATGGGACCCTATGGGAAATGGAATTACTATGCTTTGACCTATAGGCCAAATACTAAATTTCTCAAAAATGCAGTTTGACTTCATTTTCTTGTTCATGCAGTCCCTTTAACATAAAATCATATCAAATTGGCCCCAAATTTTGATTCAAAGTGCCTAGAATGTTCAATATTGAAATTTCTAGAAAAAAAGGGGGGTGGTTTAAATTTGCCAAATTTTAACAAATTAATTTTGTGTATTTTGCATGGACGACTGATTTAATTCCATTGTGTTGGATATTTAAGACATTTGAAACAGTATTTACAGAATTTTACCCCAATTTTTTTGGATTTTGTGCACTTTTTACATTGTGGACTGTGAAATTTAATTTGTAAAAGTACGCAATTCGATGTAAATTTTTGGGGATTTTCGATAAAAATCATCATCCGATCTTCCCCGTACAAGTCAAAAACACACCGAATTAAGCCGAAATGTGTATGACATCATTTTACCTCCAAAGTTCTACATGAAATAATAACATCATGGAATGTCTGTATTTTTGTACAGAAAATGGCATATTTAGCTTTCAAGAGTATTATTCAAAAATCAATATGACTCACAAATTGATTAAAATTTGATTAGAACATGTTTATTCAATGTATAATGAAAAAAAACTGAAAGGCTAAACCAGGTAAAAGTCATTAAGTGTTATCAATTTACAGGCCCCTTACACATGACCCCTAATCCAAATTTGTGCCCATTTTCAGTACACTCCAGATGGGGGTAGGCATTTTAAAAGTGGCATTGCTTATGAAATACTGCATGGATTTTCATGAAATTTGTGTCATTTTATTCAGAAATCAACACACTTTTGTTTGATAGCGGCTTTCCTAGTTTGATAAAGTAGTTAAATGCCTCTATAGGTCAAAGAAAGTAATTAACGAGAGCCGTGATTGGCTGATGTGGTGTAGGGAGAGAGGGACTACTATTTCAATGTATTAGGAGCTGTGATTGGATGAAATTATTTGATCTATGTATAAATAAAGATTGATTCTGCTGTAAAATCATGAATTTTTATCTCATTTCGCTAATATAAAAATTGAATGACCTAAAAAGGGGTGATTGTTTACATTTGAATTTTGGCCAATTTTTGGGGGTATCCCCCTTCCAGCATGATTTTCTCGAAATTAAGGTGGATAACCTATTGTAAACTGTTAAAATTCTGATAGAGGAGGGTCTGACAAACATTTTGATATGTGGATTATATATAGCTAAAATGTAGGATGTTGTGTAAATCTTGCTGGAAGTTCGGTAATTTAACATGGGACCCTATGGGAAATGGAATTACTATGCTTTGACCTATAGGCCAAATACTAAATTTCTCAAAAATGCAGTTTGACTTCATTTTCTTGTTCATGCAGTCCCTTTAACATAAAATCATATCAAATTGGCCCCAAATTTTGATTCAAAGTGCCTAGAATGTTCAATATTGAAATTTCTAGAAAAAAAGGGGGGTGGTTTAAATTTGCCAAATTTTAACAAATTAATTTTGTGTATTTTGCATGGACGACTGATTTAATTCCATTGTGTTGGATATTTAAGACATTTGAAACAGTATTTACAGAATTTTACCCCAATTTTTTTGGATTTTGTGCACTTTTTACATTGTGGACTGTGAAATTTAAATTTGTAAAAGTACGCAATTCGATGTAAATTTTTGGGGATTTTCGATAAAAATCATCATCCGATCTTCCCCGTACAAGTCAAAAACACACCGAATTAAGCCGAAATGTGTATGACATCATTTACCTCCAAAGTTCTACATGAAATAATAACATCATGGAATGTCTGTATTTTTGTACAGAAAATGGCATATTTAGCTTTCAAGAGTATTATTCAAAAATCAATATGACTCACAAATTGATTAAAATTTGATTAGAACATGTTTATTCAATGTATAATGAAAAAAACTGAAAGGCTAAAACCAGGTAAAAGTCATTAAGTGTTATCAATTTACAGGCCCCTTACACATGACCCCTAATCCAAATTTGTGCCCATTTTCAGTACACTCCAGATGGGGGTAGGCATTTTAAAAGTGGCATTGCTTATGAAATACTGCATGGATTTTCATGAAATTTGTGTCATTTTATTCAGAAATCAACACACTTTTGTTTGATAGCGGCTTTCCTAGTTTGATAAAGTAGTTAAATGCCTCTATAGGTCAAAGAAAGTAATTAACGAGAGCCGTGATTGGCTGATGTGGTGTAGGGAGAGAGGGACTACTATTTCAATGTATTAGGAGCTGTGATTGGATGAAATTATTTGATCTATGTATAAATAAAGATTGATTCTGCTGTAAAATCATGAATTTTTATCTCATTTCGCTAATATAAAAATTGAATGACCTAAAAAGGGGTGATTGTTTACATTTGAATTTTGGCCAATTTTTGGGGGTATCCCCTTCCAGCATGATTTTCTCGAAATTAAGGTGGATAACCTATTGTAAACTGTTAAAATTCTGATAGAGGAGGGTCTGACAAACATTTTGATATGTGGATTATATATAGCTAAAATGTAGGATGTTGTGTAAATCTTGCTGGAAGTTCGGTAATTTAACATGGGACCCTATGGGAAATGGAATTACTATGCTTTGACCTATAGGCCAAATACTAAATTTCTCAAAAATGCAGTTTGACTTCATTTTCTTGTTCATGCAGTCCCTTTAACATAAAATCATATCAAATTGGCCCCAAATTTTGATTCAAAGTGCCTAGAATGTTCAATATTGAAATTTCTAGAAAAAAAGGGGGGTGGTTTAAATTTGCCAAATTTTAACAAATTAATTTTGTGTATTTTGCATGGACGACTGATTTAATTCCATTGTGTTGGATATTTAAGACATTTGAAACAGTATTTACAGAATTTTACCCCAATTTTTTTGGATTTTGTGCACTTTTTACATTGTGGACTGTGAAATTTAAATTTGTAAAAAGTACGCAATTCGATGTAAATTTTTGGGGATTTTCGATAAAAATCATCATCCGATCTTCCCCGTACAAGTCAAAAACACACCGAATTAAGCCGAAATGTGTATGACATCATTTACCTCCAAAGTTCTACATGAAATAATAACATCATGGAATGTCTGTATTTTTGTACAGAAAATGGCATATTTAGCTTTCAAGAGTATTATTCAAAAATCAATATGACTCACAAATTGATTAAAATTTGATTAGAACATGTTTATTCAATGTATAATGAAAAAAACTGAAAGGCTAAACCAGGTAAAAGTCATTAAGTGTTATCAATTTACAGGCCCCTTACACATGACCCCTAATCCAAATTTGTGCCCATTTTCAGTACACTCCAGATGGGGGTAGGCATTTTAAAGTGGCATTGCTTATGAAATACTGCATGGATTTTCATGAAATTTGTGTCATTTTATTCAGAAATCAACACACTTTTGTTTGATAGCGGCTTTCCTAGTTTGATAAAGTAGTTAAATGCCTCTATAGGTCAAAGAAAGGTAATTAACGAGAGCCGTGATTGGCTGATGTGGTGTAGGGAGAGAGGGACTACTATTTCAATGTATTAGGAGCTGTGATTGGATGAAATTATTTGATCTATGTATAAATAAAGATTGATTCTGCTGTAAAATCATGAATTTTTATCTCATTTCGCTAATATAAAAATTGAATGACCTAAAAAGGGGTGATTGTTTACATTTGAATTTTGGCCAATTTTTGGGGGTATCCCCCTTCCAGCATGATTTTCTCGAAATTAAGGTGGATAACCTATTGTAAACTGTTAAAATTCTGATAGAGGAGGGTCTGACAAACATTTTGATATGTGGATTATATATAGCTAAAATGTAGGATGTTGTGTAAATCTTGCTGGAAGTTCGGTAATTTAACATGGGACCCTATGGGAAATGGAATTACTATGCTTTGACCTATAGGCCAAATACTAAATTTCTCAAAAATGCAGTTTGACTTCATTTTCTTGTTCATGCAGTCCCTTTAACATAAAATCATATCAAATTGGCCCCAAATTTTGATTCAAAGTGCCTAGAATGTTCAATATTGAAATTTCTAGAAAAAAAGGGGGGTGGTTTAAATTTGCCAAATTTTAACAAATTAATTTTGTGTATTTTGCATGGACGACTGATTTAATTCCATTGTGTTGGATATTTAAGACATTTGAAACAGTATTTACAGAATTTTACCCCAATTTTTTTGGATTTTGTGCACTTTTTACATTGTGGACTGTGAAATTTAAATTTGTAAAAGTACGCAATTCGATGTAAATTTTTGGGGATTTTCGATAAAAATCATCATCCGATCTTCCCCGTACAAGTCAAAAACACACCGAATTAAGCCGAAATGTGTATGACATCATTTACCTCCAAAGTTCTACATGAAATAATAACATCATGGAATGTCTGTATTTTTGTACAGAAAATGGCATATTTAGCTTTCAAGAGTATTATTCAAAAATCAATATGACTCACAAATTGATTAAAATTTGATTAGAACATGTTTATTCAATGTATAATGAAAAAAACTGAAAGGCTAAACCAGGTAAAAGTCATTAAGTGTTATCAATTTACAGGCCCCTTACACATGACACCTAATCCAAATTTGTGCCCATTTTCAGTAAACTCCAGATGGGGGTAGGCATTTTAAAAGTGGCATTGCTTATGAAATACTGCATGGATTTTCATGAAATTTGTGTCATTTTATTCAGAAATCAACACACTTTTGTTTGATAGCGGCTTTCCTAGTTTGATAAAGTAGTTAAATGCCTCTATAGGTCAAAGAAAGTAATTAACGAGAGCCGTGATTGGCTGATGTGGTGTAGGGAGAGAGGGACTACTATTTCAATGTATTAGGAGCTGTGATTGGATGAAATTATTTGATCTATGTATAAATAAAGATTGATTCTGCTGTAAAATCATGAATTTTTATCTCATTTCGCTAATATAAAAATTGAATGACCTAAAAAGGGGTGATTGTTTACATTTGAATTTTGGCCAATTTTTGGGGGTATCCCCCTTCCAGCATGATTTTCTCGAAATTAAGGTGGATAACCTATTGTAAACTGTTAAAATTCTGATAGAGGAGGGTCTGACAAACATTTTGATATGTGGATTATATATAGCTAAAATGTAGGATGTTGTGTAAATCTTGCTGGAAGTTCGGTAATTTAACATGGGACCCTATGGGAAATGGAATTACTATGCTTTGACCTATAGGCCAAATACTAAATTTCTCAAAAATGCAGTTTGACTTCATTTTCTTGTTCATGCAGTCCCTTTAACATAAAATCATATCAAATTGGCCCCAAATTTTGATTCAAAGTGCCTAGAATGTTCAATATTGAAATTTCTAGAAAAAAAGGGGGGTGGTTTAAATTTGCCAAATTTTAACAAATTAATTTTGTGTATTTTGCATGGACGACTGATTTAATTCCATTGTGTTGGATATTTAAGACATTTGAAAACAGTATTTACAGAATTTTACCCCAATTTTTTTGGATTTTGTGCACTTTTTACATTGTGGACTGTGAAATTTAAATTTGTAAAAGTACGCAATTCGATGTAAATTTTTGGGGATTTTCGATAAAAATCATCATCCGATCTTCCCCGTACAAGTCAAAAACACACCGAATTAAGCCGAAATGTGTATGACATCATTTACCTCCAAAGTTCTACATGAAATAATAACATCATGGAATGTCTGTATTTTTGTACAGAAAATGGCATATTTAGCTTTCAAGAGTATTATTCAAAAATCAATATGACTCACAAATTGATTAAAATTTGATTAGAACATGTTTATTCAATGTATAATGAAAAAAACTGAAAGGCTAAACCAGGTAAAAGTCATTAAGTGTTATCAATTTACAGGCCCCTTACACATGACCCATAATCCAAATTTGTGCCCATTTTCAGTACACTCCAGATGGGGGTAGGCATTTTAAAAGTGGCATTGCTTATGAAATACTGCATGGATTTTCATGAAATTTGTGTCATTTTATTCAGAAATCAACACACTTTTGTTTGATAGCGGCTTTCCTAGTTTGATAAAGTAGTTAAATGCCTCTATAGGTCAAAGAAAGTAATTAACGAGAGCCGTGATTGGCTGATGTGGTGTAGGGAGAGAGGGACTACTATTTCAATGTATTAGGAGCTGTGATTGGATGAAATTATTTGATCTATGTATAAATAAAGATTGATTCTGCTGTAAAATCATGAATTTTTATCTCATTTCGCTAATATAAAAATTGAATGACCTAAAAAGGGGTGATTGTTTACATTTGAATTTTGGCCAATTTTTGGGGGTATCCCCCTTCCAGCATGATTTTCTCGAAATTAAGGTGGATAACCTATTGTAAACTGTTAAAATTCTGATAGAGGAGGGTCTGACAAACATTTTGATATGTGGATTATATATAGCTAAAATGTAGGATGTTGTGTAAATCTTGCTGGAAGTTCGGTAATTTAACATGGGACCCTATGGGAAATGGAATTACTATGCTTTGACCTATAGGCCAAATACTAAATTTCTCAAAAATGCAGTTTGACTTCATTTTCTTGTTCATGCAGTCCCTTTAACATAAAATCATATCAAATTGGCCCCAAATTTTGATTCAAAGTGCCTAGAATGTTCAATATTGAAATTTCTAGAAAAAAAGGGGGGTGGTTTAAATTTGCCAAATTTTAACAAATTAATTTTGTGTATTTTGCATGGACGACTGATTTAATTCCATTGTGTTGGATATTTAAGACATTTGAAACAGTATTTACAGAATTTTACCCCAATTTTTTTGGATTTTGTGCACTTTTTACATTGTGGACTGTGAAATTTAAATTTGTAAAAGTACGCAATTCGATGTAAATTTTTGGGGATTTTCGATAAAAATCATCATCCGATCTTCCCCGTACAAGTCAAAAACACACCGAATTAAGCCGAAATGTGTATGACATCATTTACCTCCAAAGTTCTACATGAAATAATAACATCATGGAATGTCTGTATTTTTGTACAGAAAATGGCATATTTAGCTTTCAAGAGTATTATTCAAAAATCAATATGACTCACAAATTGATTAAAATTTGATTAGAACATGTTTATTCAATGTATAATGAAAAAAACTGAAAGGCTAAACCAGGTAAAAGTCATTAAGTGTTATCAATTTACAGGCCCCTTACACATGACCCCTAATCCAAATTTTGTGCCCATTTTCAGTACACTCCAGATGGGGGTAGGCATTTTAAAAGTGGCATTGGCTTATGAAATACTGCATGGATTTTCATGAAATTTGTGTCATTTTATTCAGAAATCAACACACTTTTGTTTGATAGCGGCTTTCCTAGTTTGATAAAGTAGTTAAATGCCTCTATAGGTCAAAGAAAGTAATTAACGAGAGCCGTGATTGGCTGATGTGGTGTAGGGAGAGAGGGACTACTATTTCAATGTATTAGGAGCTGTGATTGGATGAAATTATTTGATCTATGTATAAATAAAGATTGATTCTGCTGTAAAATCATGAATTTTTATCTCATTTCGCTAATATAAAAATTGAATGACCTAAAAAGGGGTGATTGTTTACATTTGAATTTTGGCCAATTTTTGGGGGTATCCCCCTTCCAGCATGATTTTCTCGAAATTAAGGTGGATAACCTATTGTAAACTGTTAAAATTCTGATAGAGGAGGGTCTGACAAACATTTTGATATGTGGATTATATATAGCTAAAATGTAGGATGTTGTGTAAATCTTGCTGGAAGTTCGGTAATTTAACATGGGACCCTATGGGAAATGGAATTACTATGCTTTGACCTATAGGCCAAATACTAAATTTCTCAAAAATGCAGTTTGACTTCATTTTCTTGTTCATGCAGTCCCTTTAACATAAAATCATATCAAATTGGCCCCAAATTTTGATTCAAAGTGCCTAGAATGTTCAATATTGAAATTTCTAGAAAAAAAGGGGGGTGGTTTAAATTTGCCAAATTTTAACAAATTAATTTTGTGTATTTTGCATGGACGACTGATTTAATTCCATTGTGTTGGATATTTAAGACATTTGAAACAGTATTTACAGAATTTTACCCCAATTTTTTTGGATTTTGTGCACTTTTTACATTGTGGACTGTGAAATTTAAATTTGTAAAAGTACGCAATTCGATGTAAATTTTTGGGGATTTTCGATAAAAATCATCATCCGATCTTCCCCGTACAAGTCAAAAACACACCGAATTAAGCCGAAATGTGTATGACATCATTTACCTCCAAAGTTCTACATGAAATAATAACATCATGGAATGTCTGTATTTTTGTACAGAAAATGGCATATTTAGCTTTCAAGAGTATTATTCAAAAATCAATATGACTCACAAATTGATTAAAATTTGATTAGAACATGTTTATTCAATGTATAATGAAAAAAACTGAAAGGCTAAACCAGGTAAAAGTCATTAAGTGTTATCAATTTACAGGCCCCTTACACATGACCCCTAATCCAAATTTGTGCCCATTTTCAGTACACTCCAGATGGGGGTAGGCATTTTAAAAGTGGCATTGCTTATGAAATACTGCATGGATTTTCATGAAATTTGTGTCATTTTATTCAGAAATCAACACACTTTTGTTTGATAGCGGCTTTCCTAGTTTGATAAAGTAGTTAAATGCCTCTATAGGTCAAAGAAAGTAATTAACGAGAGCCGTGATTGGCTGATGTGGTGTAGGGAGAGAGGGACTACTATTTCAATGTATTAGGAGCTGTGATTGGATGAAATTATTTGATCTATGTATAAATAAAGATTGATTCTGCTGTAAAATCATGAATTTTTATCTCATTTCGCTAATATAAAAATTGAATGACCTAAAAAGGGGTGATTGTTTACATTTGAATTTTGGCCAATTTTTGGGGGTATCCCCCTTCCAGCATGATTTTCTCGAAATTAAGGTGGATAACCTATTGTAAACTGTTAAAATTCTGATAGAGGAGGGTCTGACAAACATTTTGATATGTGGATTATATATAGCTAAAATGTAGGATGTTGTGTAAATCTTGCTGGAAGTTCGGTAATTTAACATGGGACCCTATGGGAAATGGAATTACTATGCTTTGACCATTATCAACCTCAATTCGGATAGACAATTCACATGCTAATTGTAGTAGCTATGTCGGTACATTATATCCGGATTTAGATTGTATTCCTAGTATATTGTTTAGATTAACTTATTGCATGCGCAGATATAGAGGGGGATACCGGGGGTCTGGACCCCCCCCCCCCCACTTGGCATCCGAAAATTTTACAAAAAGGTAATATTTGGGCATTTTGGGGGTTGGAACCCCCCTCGTCTAAAAGGAAAATTTACCTTTTTTGGTTGGACCCCCTCTGACAAAAATTTATGGATCCGCGCATCCGAAGCCATCTTTCTATGACAAATTAAGTGCGATGAACATGACAATTATGCATTAAAACGTATGTATGTTAACAATTAGTTACATGGTTTAATTAATTAGTTACTAGTGCACAAAATTCCTTAAGCACATTAACGATAAGGGCGACGTAGTCCATAGCGAGTTCTTTGTATTCATCGGTGGATCTATAGGCGGTTGATTCTTAGGTAGCGTGGTGCGCCGCTACCTTACAATCGCAAAATGCACCGTTATTGAAAGTTTTTGTATTGTTCTTGTGAGAAGTTGTCTTTTTTTTTTCCCCTTTCAAATTATTACATTATCAACAGTGCATTTCCCTGGTGATTTCTGTCATGCGACAGAGTCAGATGCGTTTATATATTTATTTATTTATTTATTTATTTATTTATTTATTTATTTATTTATTTATTTATTTGAGTATTGTCATGTTTGTACTGGATATATGCCAAAAACGGTTCATAAGGGGTGGACAGGGGGTAGTAGCAACTCAAAATGGTTTTCGCAGTGTGTATTCATATGCTTATGTAATTTAGGTATATGGATAGAGCTCAGTGAGACAAATTCAAAACAGTTTTTCTTTTGCTGATATCTCTATCCTATCAAAAGTTATGGCAGTTTGAAGATGCTAAATTTTGACATTTTCTTAGAATTTGTTCTATATATAATTCACGATTGATTTCATGACTAAGACGGAACAGACATTTCTCACATTTTTAGAATTTTTGTCATTTCTCTGTCAGATTTTTTCCCAGGGTAGCCCTCTTTCCTTCACACCCCTACCCGTTTTTCTTTTTCATCACCCTCCTGCTTATAGTCTAGCCCTCATTTCAGTATATGGCATCATTATGATGGACTAAAAGCGTATAACATAGCGGAGATCGGTTTAAGCAGAATTTTGTCAAAATAACAGTGTTTATTATCAAATTTGTATTATTATATAACATATTTTATTGGCGAAAAAAATTTTCTTGCTAAGGCTCTTCTAAAACAAAAACTCCTTTGCCCAAGGTTGAGGTAAAAAAAATATAGCCGGGTTGAACAACCCCACCCTCTGATAGTAGTGAGTCTAAGGAAATTTATGTTCTAAAAGTCCAACCAACATTTACACACCATCTCATAAATGGATAACTTAAATCACAAATTACAACCTAATAAATCAAAATCTATCAAAACACTTCAGTAGAGAGGTAGGACATTCAAATAAAAAGAAAGGTACCCCGGAATTAACTAATCCTTTCGGAAATGTTCCAAAGAATTGGATACATTAAACTCGAATGACAAGAGAGAAAACGGAAGACATCTGACAAAGCTGTATGACAAAAATCACCAAGGACATGCACACAAAAATGACAATAGTATAGTATACACGGAAAAGCGACATTACAAAAGTATTCGATTGAGCTGCGGTCACGATACTGACTTAGGACGGTCAAAAGTAACAAACGTTACTCAATTGGTGTAGTTAACCGGTTTACGGGCGCCCACCTTTCCACTCACCACAAAACAGCACAATCAAAGGACACATATTTAAAAAAAATTATAAATAATCCTCCATATAGAGAACAAGGATAAAGATGGAAGAAATTGATAAAAATGCTCACAGAGAAAAGATATCTTCAAAACTTAGGGAAGTTGGTGAAAATATACATGAAAACCACAGTAGAACATACTTAGAAGAAGTCACTAACATACTTAATGAATAAACTAAAGAGTTCCAACCAAACACTGCCACCAAATCAGCACTCTTTAACATCATCTCGGGAGATTCAATAAATAAAAAATAGCATCCAGACAATTGGCTATAATGGACAATTCCAAAAGCTAGTCTGTATATGCTGCTAGGATACTTAACAAATACAATCTACCACTCATCTTTGACCTTTTGGAAAGCCAAGTACCAAAAGTAAAATGTTAGCATACCATCGAGGAAGTGGTAAAATGATAGGGGAATGAACATCCAAAAGACATAGGCACACAGAAGAACTTAAAAAAAGATGTAGTAAAAGCTAACCTGCTTGTAGGAAAACATAAGAGGTAACGCCAACAGTATCTGTAAGCTATGCGGGATAGGGGACGAGGATAAAATACACTTTGTATTATCTTGTAACAAGTTACAATATGTGCCCAAACAATACAAGGAACGACTATACAGATTACTAAGGGAAAAGATGTGGATACATTCTTTCAGTTTAACGATAGCATTACGTTACAACTATGTTACAACGGAGTAAGTTAAGAAATGTCAATGTATAATAAAAGAGAAAACAGAAGATATCTGACAAAGCTGTTTGACACAAATCACCAAGAACCTGCACACAAAAAATGACAGTAGCATAATTTACACAGAATGATATAACAAAAATATTCGATTGTGCTGCATTTAGCATACCGACTTAGGACGGTCAAAAGTAACACCTTCCCACTCATCGTAAAAGCAGCACAATCAAAGGACACATATTTAAGAATTTATAAATAATCCTCCATAAAGAGAACAAGGATCAACAGGTTTCTCAATGAGAGAGGTAATAAAAATTAATACACACGAAAAGAATATAGAATAATATGTTGCTATCAAAACAATGAAAGGATACATCAACATAAGTTAACCCTGCTGTGCTCGTCTGTAAGCGAGCTCAGATTCTTGATCAATAGGAGTCCCGAGTAACAGTCAGAGGGGACGAGGATCAGGACCTTGTCTCCTCTGAAAAGGTTTGGAAAGGCCCGCCATAGAGTCCCCATCGCCATGTTAGTGCAAGTAGTTTTTATACAATGATTCATTTATTAATTGATTTTAATATACTTTTATGAAAATACCAACGAGGTCTACGTTTTAGACGGACCTATTCCTGATAATTTTACTAAACTAGGCTTTTTACCAATTTCCTTATGATAATAATTACAGTGGCTTAGTCAGATGTTTTTTGTTTATATAGCGGTACAAAGCTAAATGGAGGAATATACTTAGAAAAGAAGAAAGTGAGAATAGCCAGTTATGCTCTTTGCGCTACCAGAGCTTTATGACAAGCAACGCTGTCCTTTATCCTGTATATGAAAGAGAAATTGAGCTGTGTGCTGACGAGACTACTACAAAGTCGGACTTTTCACGTGATTAAACTGTCACAAATAAAGGATCCTGGTCCGATTGAAGTTGGGAAATGTATAAAAAATGTAAATTGATTTCTTAAACGGAAATCGAGTTTTGGTATAGTATCTAAGATGTATAGAAAGTATCGTTACCAAAGTCGATGTCGTTAACGAAATATGTTCCGTTTTAAATTTGCAACATGACCACACCAACTCCTTGAATATTGATGAGGACGGTCAGAGGAAATCATATGACAATGAAACTCGAGCTTTACCCGATTCGTACATAGATTCTAGTTTTCTTTTTTGGCCTCAGGGTCTGCATATAGTCTTCTTCTACCGCACTTTTGCTTTTTCCCTTGCCCCTATTCCTCCATGTGCACTAGTTGTTTTCTACAGTGAATATTGGAGCACGCACATGATTATGGGCGGAGCTTCGCCTTATTTGGAGAATTGAAACCTACCGAATTTAATTCGACTAAATAACCTTTATTTTACGAAAATATTGAGGGATTTTAGTTTTAAATTTTGCAATTAACACAAAGTCTATAATTTATGCAATAAGGAAAAATAAGATATTGTCATAATCTATCCTTTTCATGCTATAACTTTAGAGTCTCGGAACAGGTTCCTTGGACTCAAAATTCCACAGAAAATCTGCTGCTATTACTAATGTCCCAGTAGTGTAGTTCTGCAGATCGAGCATTCAACAATACTATTTTGTGTACATTGTTATCTGTCAGATTAGTGTTACTTAACGAACTTTCTAACAACGCATTCTTGTATTTTATTTATCTCATTCTTGACATCAGTACTTGCTTTAAGTTTCTACTCTGTAAATTTATGAAGGTAGAGGCCATGTAATGTTTTAAGACGTGTGAAGGAAACGTAGGTCTAACTATCCCTGAATGAATCTTTAAATGATATGACATTGTCTGTTAATGTAAGACCCTGAACATTATGGATATTGCACGCCCAAGCCAATTTTAATGTAAATTACAATTTTGTAGTTTTAATATTTGAACCAATACAGGAAAATTTTATAGGAATTCGCTCAGTAGGAGTATCCCTTTGCCCATATTTCATGAGATCAAAGTGGGAATCTCCTCTTGCATTTTCTCCAACTCCAAGCCAAACTTTACTAAAACAACAACTACACTATTATTTTTTTCTGATAAAGTCACGCCAGTGCCTTGATTACCATTAGCAAGACCATCTGTTACATCTAAGTTGCGAATTAGCATTACACCAGCTTTCTTTGAAAGTCTTGCAATTTCATTCAATCCTCCTATAAATCTTTGTATTGAAGGAGCTTTATAGTTCTTCACTCTATATGAACATTGTCTGTGCGAATACTAATTACCAAAAATTAAAACATATGTGTATTGTGGTTGTGTACCGTTTTCATTTTATGTAAAATGTGCATAACATATTCGGGTCTAAGTGGGTGACATATTTCTGAAACGCCTCCTACATCCTCTACTGTATGGGATCCATGTCTAAGTCTGTTCAGAATGTGTGCAATGAGGAATCTTCTTGTTGCTTTATAACGGTAGTTAATTCAAAGTATTTGAAAGATTCTCAAAATAAAATGATGATGACAATAGGGCATGTTTATCTCTTGGTAATTGGAACACAAAAGTTTGACCAACTGGCTGAAATTGATAGATATCACCGAACGCAAGAATACAGATATTTCCAAAAGGGTGTGAACTTCAAAAAATTCCATTTAGACGATTATGAATCTTTAGCAGCATGTCACTACCCACCATAGAAATCTCATCTATGATAATAAATCTCTTTGCATTCCTTTTTTCACCAAGAGAGGATGATAACTTTTGTCTTTTTGTTGTTCGTGATTTGTTTGTCCCATGACGTAATGACGCCCGGCGTCAATTGTTAAACCATCTATACTAAAGGCTGCAACTCCAGTCGGGAATAGAAGCAGTATTTTAGGGTAGTCTGTTGATTTTCCTTCCTGTCTCAGCGTGCATTGCACTATTTGATATAATGCCTTGATTAAATGCGATTTCCCTGAACCATCTCCCCCTGGTGTAAAATGTGTAATTGGTCTTGATTTTCTTGTATAGTTTGTGGTGCAAGTGTATTCCATGCATATTCAGGTGGACCATTTTCTTCAATACTTCTGACATCCTCCTCAATTACATCTATATGATGTTGGATACAAGTTGTATTGGCAGTAATATTTTCTAAGTTGTTATAGTTCTCTTCATTCGATTTTTCCATTCTAAAATGGTGTCCGAATGTGGGATCGCTGGATACCTTTGAGAAATATTGCCGTAACTTCCTCAAAATGCAACCTACATGTTTTTACATGATATTTGGTGAGAGCATGTATAATATCTGTATCTAATATAGATGTGTTGTTTTCCTTACTTCTATTGGTGTTTTCGGTACATTTTATGGTGTTTTCGGTAATTACCTGGTGTTTTCTTGGTATTTCCATGCACGCGGAAGGGGAAGGTAAAAGTTCTATTATTATATATACCGTACTACTTTGGTGCAAAGATTGGTAGATTTACGAGCACTCGTAGAGTTTACAAGTAACCTACGAAAAATGCTACGAATTCGTAAATCATATGTACAAAACAACCCGCAGACATTTCGTAAAGTTACGAACTCTTAACTTTACGAGTACTCTTACACATGCGCTGTACATATATTTCACAGAAACAAATGGCGCTTCAGATATTTCTGGAACCCGTTTCATCAACATGTATAAATGTTTGGCTTACTAATTCGTATGCCAATCCCGGGCAATGGTGCAACTCTACTTACATACATTCTTAGTTCAACGAAATGCGGGTTTCATCAACCGGTGTAAGTGTGTATGTACGTAAGGACCCGACTAGCGAGTTGACTAACTTTACGCAACACAAAGGCATGCATTAAAGTCAAAGTGTACTTCTTACAGACGTATATAATTTTATGAATTTATGTCTGTGCATCTACACACGATGTGCTTGTAAAAATGTAGGCCTAGTGACGTCATTGAATCGTAAGCAATACTTCGAAATACATCATCAAAAGAAAGTGATAAAACTACCGCGATAAGCACATATGCCGCTACATACATGTTCACCTATAAAGTCAAGCGGATCACGAATTAAGGTAGTAGCCTCGATGTATCCAAATTTTTCTATCGATCAATTTCACTGAAAATCGTATAGTAGTTAGCCTTTATATCGATACACATTATGATACAATTTGGAATGAATTGATCCATGAGTTAACTTTTGACAACAGCACAAAATGAGGTATTTTCAATCCACTTTGACATGCTTTGAATTGATGCCAAGATATTTCATATGTTCATGGTAACTGATAACAAAAGGTTAGATCAGTATATGAATACTCTTAATGCTTTTGAAAGATATATGGAATAATTAAAAGGCATCATCATATTCATTCTTGATCATTGTAAAATAAACGCATTCCCTGATTGATGTGGTAAAAATCACTAATTACTGAGTCCCTCATAATATTTTTCTATCCAGCTGTAAAAAATTCTATCGTTTAAAAACTGTGGAATGTGGGTTTTTTTTCAATATAAAAGCTTTCTTCTATATCAGTTTAAAGAAAACTTAACCTAGGGTTGCTAAGTTAATAAAGTTAAATTACCCCCCCCCCCCAAATTTCTTCTCTCACTATGCTCAAATGTCTGTATGTGATATGTTTAATGATTACTTCATAAACAACATCCTAAAACATTTTTCTATTCAGAAAATATTTGAAAATATTGAATGTCTATACAATACAATATGTATGGTATTTGCTTTGTATGCCCCCGGATCGAAATATGTAGTGTCGGGGGTCCATGTATGTTACATTTGCCTTATCTGTGTTTCAAATGTCAGACTTCAACATAGACCTTGTCCATAACATCTGTACTATTAAAGTTCAAAACATCATATATGACGTGTACTTCAACTATTAAGCCTTTTCAACAAAATGCCTTAAAGTCAATGACCTTGTTACCTTGACCATGAACCATATGCTAGAATTAGTTAAACTTAACTTTGCCCACATTTTTGGAAACATAAGAGACAGAGACCTAAATCTGAGAGGTGTAACCCACTTTAAATCTGAGAGGTATAACCCACTAATGAAACCTTTTCATATGACACCAAAGTCAATTACTTTATGACCTTGACCTTAATGTCAAATTAATTACCTTCCTCATTTCTTACGAATTCTAAAAGACAAAGACATATTTGGTATGTATTGGGAGATTTAAAGGTGGGTTGCAACTTAAGGTTTGGGATTTTATTCATTTTATGGCTGCAACCCCCTTTCCGGACCGAACACTGCTGCAAAACATTAGTCATGGGAGACTGCAACCCCACCCCACCCCTCCCTTTTCAAAAATTTCTAGATCTGCCTTTGGTGTGTGTATTTCATTTATGAAACCCTTTCTGATGACATTAATGTGAATTATCTTGTGATCTTGACTGTGAACTATGAGTCTACGTAATTACACAGTACTATTACCAACAAGATTAATTTGTAAACATTGGCATACATACATTGCTTTTTGTGCGCATATATGGTTTTCCTTGCGGAACAACACGTTTGGTGCATTTCACAGAAGAGCCAATCCATTACTAGATTTATTCACTAAGCCACCAGAAACAAACAACAAAATGAGTGTCATTTGAAACACATAAAATTACAGAATACACATACATTTGAAAATAACTGCGGTCAGTGTCATTTCCGGTAAAGCTCGTGTCACTTATCTTCTACTTCCCCGTAGTTAAAAGGCTGGTCATTTAGACAAATTATGAGGGTAACTCTGCGAATATGGGAGAAGTAATCGTCTGTTATGCTTACAAATAGATCTTTATCTAAAACATGCTTGAAAAACGTGTGTACACGTATATGTTATAGATAAGATCATTGGTAACGGTTGTTATGTAAACAACATAGGTCCAGATCTGAAATATGTTAAAGAACGTCTGAAATCGTCACTGAGGAAGTTTTACGGTCGCTATGGGGATCTTGTACGAAACTATGATGTGCCTCTTTCTAGAATGATTGATAATATTCTAGAATGCGACTAAATGACCTGTTCAGTGAAAACCAAATATGACTTCATATACCAGTTTTGTACTTTCGTATGTACAATTAGGAAACCAAAACTCTTGATCTTGACATGTGTCTTGAGGACTGTTATGACGAGTGATGCATTCAGACAGGAGACGCTTACTCTCCCCGGGTACCTGGTTTCACCACGGAATTTTTCAGTATTTCGGGGTTCACAACGGTTCCCTTTTGATTAAGGGTTTGGTACTTCTTCGATATTAATATGCTTCAAATTCGCCCATACGTGTAAACGTTTTTAACACTTTTAAGAATTACGTCCCTTAAATCGCTCCTACTACCCTTAAGTCGAAATAGAAAAATGAGAACCTTCTCTCTCCTCTCTGTCAATCTAGTATAATAATATACATGCGAGACATCCTCCTCAAGGCACCCCCCCCCCTTTCCTTGCTGAAAAATAAGTAAAAAAGAATAATAAATATCATCTTAGATCTAGATCAACATATTACATTTCATGTAGGCTATTTGATTTTTTACGTGTTACGTGTATATATAATCTAGGACTACGAATTTTCTTTTGAAAATATTTTTATAATAAATCTATCTAATGAAGCTTTTAAAATTTCTTCCGAAGTAGTCGAAATTCTTTTACATAACATCAAAAGTAAACTAAAAATGATTAACAACAATTTTGGAACACATTGACAGGAATGAGGAAGCAAAAAGAGTGGTTTGTCGTTACGGAAATTACGTATCACTAAATCACTACTCTACTCGTACGCCTTTATTTTAGATAAGAATGACTTACGAGTGCTACTATAGCAGTCGTAGATTTACGAGTAGAATCACCCGTAAATTACGTTTACGTAACTTCGTTCATATGACGTCACTCGTAAATTTACGCTACGAGTGACTTACGAGTACTCGTAGGGTTTACGAAGTTTTGTACATATGGGCCCTACTGATCAAGGATCTGACCTCGTTTACAGACGGACAGAGCACGGTTTACTTATGTTGATGTTATTGACGGGCCTAGTCCAAACCTTGAATGAAGAGTCCACGTTTTGATCCTCTTCCCGTCCGACTGGTAGCCGAGACTCCTATTGATCAAGGATCTGAGCTCGTTTACAGACGGGCAGAGCATGGTTTGCTTATGTTGATGTGGCCTTACATATTTTTTATAGCAGCATATTATTCTATAACGTTTCGTATGTAAAACATTTTTATGGCTCTCCCCTTGAAAAAACTGTTGATTCTTGTTTTGTATATGGAGGCTTATTTAGATTTTTTTTAAATGTGTGTCCTTTGATTGTGCTGCTTTTGCGGTGAGTGGAAGATGGGATCCCGTAAACCGGTTAACCACACCAATTGAGTGGCGTCAGTATAGTAACGTAACTGCAGTGCAATCGAATATTTTTGCAACGTCTTTTTTCCGTGTATATTTTACTATTATTATGTTTTGTGTGCATGTCCTTGGTGATTTGTGTCATACAGCTTTGTCTGATGTCTTTTGTTTTCTCTTGTTTATCCACACATTCTTTGACACTAGCATAGAGAGGACTGTTTGTTTGTGCTTGAACCAATGTAATGTTTCCAAGTTCTGACAATGCAGCATAATCTGTGCATTTGCTGTATACAAATAAGATAAATTTACAAAATTTAGTTTGAAGTGTTTTACATATATGCTTCGAATATATGTTATCTATTGGGGACAAACTGTTCTTGAAGTGAACCAAAAATGGGATGAAATAATCCCAGACTTTGCATCCATACAGTAATATTGGCTTAATGGTATGATCGAATACATGCAGTGTTGTTTAAACACTAGATTGTAACTTTAAGAAATCTCTTTGCAATTTAAAGAAGGCTTTTAGAGATTTTTATATAGATTTTCTTGGGGAAACGAAAAGGATCCCGAAGCAGTAAAGTAAATAACAAGGCATTTATAAGACACAACATCTTCAACCACCTACTATTAGACTTTCATTTTGTTAATATTAACAACAAGGCACCATTCTTCAGAACACAGCTTGTTTGTCCAATTAATGAAGTCCTTCAGCTGAAATGAAACAGTAATATGGCATCATTCGTCTACACGGTGCAATGCATTAACAAAGAAGAACAAAAGTTTACTGCAGTATCATCTGACCAAATAATGTTTGGTTGCAGCTAAATGAGTGCTAATTCATCATGCTGCACTAATGCAAAGTCAGCTGACTTTAGATGCTAACTCGAAATTAACTGCACTTTCACTATTTGGTGTAAAACAAGTATATTAACCTAAACAGTCTCCAAACGTTTTCTATTCTTGTTTCCCTTTAACTTATGGCCTTGAATAACCTTCTTCAGTGTTATCGGTCTCAATTTCGGCTATCTGCATTGCTTCAGATAAAATGTCTGCTGATGACCACGCAGGCTCATTTTCCACTATCCGTCTTGTAGAAACTCTCAACATTGGAAGTGAATCTTGATCTGTCTATTCACTTTCATTGACCGTCGCCGCGTGTGATTAACGCACCACCAGCTTCTTCTCCTTTAACTTTGACTACTTTCTACGCTTTCGTCCATATTTCTGTCTTGATAATCCACACATAAAAAGTAAAATTATTTCTTGTGTTGACTCTCCATTTGGAAAGAACATCTTTTGTCCTTTTCCAGCAAATCTGGATTTGATACATTCTTTTGAATCACTGGTCTCCTTGTCCTTCCCCCTATTTTAAATTCTTATTTGGACAATTTTATTTGACGACTTATTCATCCAGTCCAACTGGATTCTACGTGACTCCTTTTCAGCAAGCGTTGGCTACACTCCCTCATTTCTTCTGCTTTCTTTCTTATTCTGTCACTTTCCTCCTCCCGATTTCTTCTTGCCTCTATCTTTTCCCTAGGTACTTGCAAAAGACTTTCACCGTGCAGTGGTACATATTTCGTAAACTCATCGTCTGTCATTATGGAAATCATCTAATTTGCAATTTAAAGGAGAGAGTAAAAAGGAAATGTGATTACTTTTATCAAGAACTTACATTACAAAAACAGACAGTGAGTTACATCAATCCGTAATCGCTTGTCCGTAACAAACAAAAACAAAATGATCAAGAAGCCCCGGAACTGGAGGTGGGGTGTTTGGGGTGTTTGGGTGTTTTTTGTGAGGTTTTTTTTTTTTGTTTTTTGTTGTTTGTTGGGGTTTTTTTTTTGCACGCATCCCTTATTTTATCTGATGCAAATATGAATAATTGATTTTTTTCGTGATATAAACTACGACCTAGTCTTGAAGGAACATTCTACAGGCGTATGATTGACCGTGCTCTTTACATTCCTAGTCAAACATTACCACTTTTGCTTGATCTTTGACCATTGTGAGTTTTAAAATTAGCAGAACGAATTTCATCATCTTACATTAAAATATGAAAGAAAGAAGACAGAAAACATCTGACCAACCTGTATGACACAAATCACCAAGGGCATGCACATAAAACATGATGATAGTCAGATAAATACAGTAAACATCTCAAAACATTTCGATAGTACTGCAGCTACGATACAGAATTAGGATAGTCATTTAAACCGAAGAAAACCACAGTCGTCACGTTTATCATGTATGTTTGTATAGATATTGTTTTTAATAATTTTAGTATTTAAGACCAAGAAAGGTGTTTTCTTTTCAGAAGTATTGGCTTTGTTTAACTGAAGTTCAGGTGGTTATCGATTACTGAACTATTAGCAAGAAATCTAGAGGTTCATTCAACTTATCAATAAGGTCAAAATGTTTCGAAGATTTCAATAAAAATCATGAAATCCTTCTCATAACAACATAAAAACAAATCTGCTGTAAGGGGAGTTAGTGTCCATAAGAATTGCTATAATCTGTTGATATGTCTTGCCATTAAATTGCACATAAATAGCATCCATCAAAAAATGTGGTGTCATTACATAAAACAGAACAAGTCCAATATTAATAATTATCATGTTGCTTGTTTGAGAAAAATCCGGATGTAACTGAAGTACAAAGATATGATTTACACGCTCTGTTGAAACTCCATAGTATGAGAGACAACAAATTGGTTTTAATTAAGTCAAGCGGTAGCAAGGTATGTAGTGCGGAAAAATCAAAAGTAGAATGTGGATTATACTCAAAATTTCTCAAATGGAATTTTTCAATGATTTCGCCAGATTTTCTGATTGACCAAAAGTAATTAACGCTACTGTTGTTAACACGACATTATAATATTTGATAACAAGGTCTTTTGATATGAAACGTGACATATATGGTCTTCGGTGTAATTTAGAAAGCCAACAGATGACTGGAGGATCATTTTTAGAGTTATTGCATGAACAGAAAGAAGGAGTCAAGGATTAGGAAAAGAATAGGATTAGAAGAAAATGATGTGTCAGAACCAAAGTATTTTTAGTTGATTAATTTTGCTTTTGATGTTTGATCTTGCGAGATCACTATGATTCAGTAATATAGCGTAGAGGCTTACAAGAATAAAAAGTAAAACTATTCTGCATCTTTGTAGGATGAAATACATGTATTTCACAGTTGTGGCGTCAGAACATACGTGATGAAATTTTATCAAAGTTTGGCTTATTTTAGCTGAAAATTTCTAGACATTGCCCTTTCAGCAATCTGTATTGCAGTATTGTCGTTCCAGTGCTGTAGGTCGAAACCTTTTAGTTATACGTACTTCGTCAGATTCATTTATTCTTGACATAGTTCGCCAACTTTGACATTGTGAGTTCAAACTCTATAGGGTAAGTTCTTATGGACAGAAAGACAGACAGACTGACGAACGGAAAACGTGATTCTTATTATTCATACAGCAAAATGGGACCCTAAAGAGAAATTTGTGACTGCGGAGAGTATTACGACAAAATCACAATTTTCGTTGTTCAGTTATTATTTTGTAAGTTCCTCTTTCAAATAAAATACATTTAAATATTTTATGCTAATCTGAGCGAAGCTCATAAGAATTCTTGTGTTGTCTGACGTCTGTCCGTCGTCCATCCTTCTATACTTTCAACTTTAAATGTGAAATACGAAAGTAAGTGGTGTCACATGTCTATGGCACTAAAACAATGTATCACAGTGGTCATTTACGGACCCCTGAAATTCAGAGGTGAGACATAGTGCCCGATAAAAGTGAGCGTCTCCTGTTTGGCTCGCTACACCCGTCGTGAATGCCCTTACATATAGATGAAACAAATATAATTCAGCACTGTATATATACATGAATATGAACAAACACTATGTAGAAAGTGTCAAAGCCACATAACATCAGGAAAAAAGGTATAATAACACTTAAGTCAAACCCTCCGCGGGGAGAGATATAGCTAAAATGCTAAGAGAGTTACGCGCTACTTCCGATTCCGATGCTTCCGGTCGTAATACCGAATACGATTCATCAGAAGGATGACTATAATACCGGTACTCGTATTCTGTGCGCGTGTGTTATTCATACGATACGCCTAGCAGTCTACTTAGTGTGTGTATTTTCCTTATTATTCAGGTTACGTCTAATGGACTCCGAGCTGGATTAAGAATATGCTAATTGTATACAAGTATTATACAACCTATATGTATATTACTGTGATTATTATAGTACTATATTATTACCAATATCATTTAATTAGTAGTAATAATGGTGTTAAAAATCACTATTGCTATTGGGATTATTATAATCATTTCTATAATATTCTTAAGAGGTATTATTATTATTATTATCATTATTATTATTATTTATTATTACTATTATTATTACTATTAACTACTACTATTATACATGGAGAAATTAAGTGTGATTTCCGCTAATGTTAGGGGGTTAAATTCTGCTGAAAAACGCATCAAAGTATATAATTGGTTAAAGGATCGTAAAATTGATATTGCATTTATCCAAGAAACCCATTTTATAGAAAGTAATGCCAAAAACTATAACGAAGATTGGGATGGTGTATGCTATCATGCTTTCTCTGATTCTTCTTTTAGTCGAGGGGTGTCACTTTTATTTCGTAAGTCTCTTCCAATAAAGATTGAGAATATCCATAAATCTAATGATGGGCGGATTCTTTTGATCAATTTCAAATTTGATGATTTAGGATTTACTTTTGTAAATGTATATGCCCCAAATGATGAAAAGAATAAATTGATATTCTTTGATAAATAACATAAATTTATATCTCAATTTACAATTCACCATGAAAATGTTTATATTTGTGGAGATTTTAATTGTAGTTTTGAGAAGGAAAATAATAGATGTCAACGAAAACTTAAAGAAATTTTAAACAAGCTTGATTTAATAGATTTATGGCATGAAAAATATAATGA
The DNA here is from genome assembly GCA_035048485.1 of Pteria penguin. Lineage (NCBI taxonomy): Eukaryota > Metazoa > Mollusca > Bivalvia > Pterioida > Pteriidae > Pteria > Pteria penguin. The sequence continues at coordinate 12,307,609 of CM068586.1, read as the reverse complement.
TATAAACGGGTTCACGTGGTGTGATTCTGAAAATATTCCCAAAAGTAGAATAGATTTCATTTCTACTTGTTCGAATAATAAAGAAAAAGTAAAATCTTTGTGTTTAAGAAGGATTCCAGGAACTCATAATAATGGCTGTAGAATTAGTGACCATAGATACTTTAAGTTTAATATCAATCTGAATTGTTTGAAAAGGGGTTCAGGTTACTGGAAGCTGAATGTGTCTTATCTTGATGACGATGATTATAAAAATGGTATATGTGTTATTATAAACTCATTAGAAAATAATGTTGATCCCATAACAAAGTGGGAAATTTTCAAACAAAAGGTTAAGGATTTTTCCATGAAATACGCTAAGAGAAAGCAATGTAAACTAAAACTAAAAATAAAAGAGATTGAAAAAGAGATCGAATTGATGGAAAGTTCACCAGATATTCCTTTTGATTTTAATAGAAAAAAAGCTTTGGAAAATGAATTAGATAAGATATATGACAATAAGACCAAAGGTGCGCATATTCGCTCAAAGGTTAAATATATTATCGAGGGTGAAAAGAATACTAAATTCTTTCTTAATCTAGAAAAAATACATCAGTGTACTAATGTCATTAATGAATTAAAAATGGAAAACGGTAAAAATGCTCAAGATAATAACAGTATTTTGAATGAAATGTGTAACTTTTATGAAAACTTGTATTCAAGCAAATGCATAGATTCTAAATTGATCAATGATTATCTTAAATGTATAGAAATTTCCACTTTAAATGAAAATCAGAAGAAACTTTGTGATGAAATCCCTAATATTAATGAATGCACAGAAGCTGTGTTTGGTATGAAGAAAAACAAATCTCCAGGCTCTGATGGTCTACCTTGCGAATTTTATCAGTGTTTTTGGCCATTCATAGATAAAATGTTTTATGATGTTATTCTGTATATTTTTGAAAAACAAGAAATGAGCTTTTCACAAAGACTATCCATAATTACATTGTTATTCAAAAAAGGTGATAAAAATAATTTAAAAAATTATAGACCTCTTAGTTTAACCAATATCGACTACAAAATTATTGCACATATTTTAGCAAGACGATTACAAAAAATAATTGATAATATAATAGGCAAAGAGCAATCTGCCTATATAAAAGGTCGTTATATTGGCGAAAACGCAAGATTAATTTTAGATATTTTTGAATATTGTAATGATGTGAGCGAAGATGGTCTGTTACTTTTTATAGATTTTGAGAAAGCATTCGACTCTGTAGAATGGAATTTTCTTTTTAGTGTATTAAAAAAGTTCAATTTTGGTTATAATTTTATTACATGGATTAAAATTCTGTACACTAATCCAATTTTTAGACTATCGAAATCAACAAAAATGAACAGGGGAATACGTCAGGGATGTCCGATTTCTGCGATTTTGTATTTATTCGTAGCTGAAGTTCTTGCTTTAAAGTTAAAACAAAACGAAAACATCAAAGGAATCTGTTTGCCTAATTCTGATTTGGAAATTAAACATATACAACATGCAGATGATTTAACTTTAACTTTGAAAGATGAAAACTCGCTACGCATTGCTATTGAAACCATTGATAAATTTTGTAACCATGCAGGATCAAAACTGAATTTAAATAAGACGCAATGTATGTTACTTGGAAAATTAAAAGATAAGTATGAAAATTTGTTTGGAATAAGTGTATCGAAGCGATCTATAAAATGTCTCGGTATTTATCTCGGACACGATTTACAGGAGTGCTATAATCAGAATTGGATGAAGATTTTTAATGAAATGGAAAAACTCTTTGAATCATGGAAGAGAAGAAAATTAACAATCTTTGGCAAAACATGCGTAGTCAACACGTTAGCTATATCTAGATTTATCTATGTATCTTCTGTATTGCCTATTCCTGATGACGGTATTATTAGAAAAATACAAAGCTGTATTTTTCAATTCATTTGGAGTAAAACGGACAGAATAAAAAGAAATACTTTAATTGGTAATATCAAGGATGGGGGTACTGGAATTATAGATATTGAAACTAAATTGAATGCAATTAAAGCATCCTCGATTCAGAGAATTGTAAATAAACAATACATGTTATATCATTTTCTTAACAGCTTGTGTAGATCACAGAATATTACCATTGAATACATACTGAAAACATCTGAGAGAAAGCTACCAAATTTTGAAATTATTCATAAACTTCCAATATTTTATCAACATATTTTTCTCAGTTTTAATGAATGTAAAAGGGTTATGCAAATCGACAATATCTCTAACGGTAATTTGGTCGCGCAGCCTATATGGAATAATGAACTGTTTAAATACAATGGCAAAACAATCTGTTTTTTGGAACTGGGTGAAGAGTAAGGTAATTTATGTAAAAGATTTGTTAGACGAAAATTGTATATTTAAAACAATAGAGTCTTTTTCTCATACTATTCTCAACAAGTCAAACTGGCTTTGTGAATACAAAATTCTGAAAAGTATCTTTAAAAAGATATTACTACGCTTTGATTTGTCTAATTGTAGCTATACAAAAATACATAATGTATATTCATTCAGTTTTAAATTGGGATTTGATCAAATTAGAAATAAAAAGTGCAAATATTTCTACGAAAATCTTTTAGAACTTAACTTAAATTTCAAAGGCCTTGCCATCAATCATACATACAACGAGAATTCAATATTGACAAAAACTCCTGGAATGAAATATACAAAAATAAAATTCTTTTAATGTTTGATAAAAATATATCCGAATTTAATTATAAACTTTTAAACAATATTTTGTGTAATAACTCTTTTTTATTCAAATGTAAAATCAAAACAAGCGATAAGTGCAACACTTGTAAGAATACAATAGAAAACATTAAACATTTGATATTTGACTGTACAAACGTTGTATCAGTATGGAGGATTGTTGGTGCCTTCCTAAAAATAGATATAACTTGGAAGCAAATACTACTAGGATTTTATTATGAAGAAAATGATAAAACTAAATTTCTTAATAATCTGATTTCATTTATTGCCTTTAAAATATACAAATATAAGATGAATTGCAGAATTCATAACGTGACAGAAAATGATCTAAGTTTAAAGATCTATCTAAAACAATCACTAATCATCCTCACAAATATTATATCCAAAATCAAAACTATGCAAATATTTTCAAATACCATTAAAAACATACTATGTAATTTGTGATTTTCTAAAAGAAATCATCGTTATATTTATTATGGTTATTGCCAATGTAATTTTTGTACTGTTGATGTATATTATTTAATGTACATTGTTGATTTATATGTGTGTGAATGAATGTAAATAAATAAAATAAATAAATAAAAAAAAAAAAAAAAAAAAAAAAAACCCTCTGCGGGTAATTTTACTAGCTCCACACTGCAAAGGGAATAAGTGTGACGTTAATGTAAAACACGAAAGTAACTGGTGTCACATGACTATGGCACTAACAAAAATGTACCACAGTGCACATTCACGGACCCCTGACATTTAGAGGTGAGACCAGGTGCCCGGGAGTAGTGGGTGTCTTTTGTTTGGCCAACACATCCGCCGTGATTGTCTTTACATACATGAAACAAATATCATTCAAAACATCGGAACATATTTTGATCAAACTTGATAGGAATAAGGCACTTATGAGTCCTTACAATTTTCCACCCATATCCGTCAACAGGGGAAGGAGGCACAACAGGCAAAAATAGGTCACGGAAGGTAACGTTCTTTGACAAACTTCTTCATAAGAACTAAATCACATATACACAAACCAAAAGAATCAAAACTATCTACAAGTTGTCTTAGAAAGTGGTTTTTATTTTTAGTTTCAATCCAAATTCATTTTCGTAACATTTTTCTTTTGGACCTTGTCGGAAGTTTACGCATAATTTTGTGTTATTTCTTTGATTACAATAGGCGGTGGTTTCAAACCCTGATGTGATGATTAAGATATATGTTTCTTCCACATAGGTGGAATTTTGAAGGATATGGTTTTTTGAAAGCTCATAAAAATGCAACAAATAGTCATGTCAGTACTTTGCCTATTATAAGTGAGGGAGCATAGGTGAATACGGCACTACTAAACAAGTGAATGATACGCTCGCATATTGCCATGATTCTTTACTCCAGGATTTAGACCAAAGTTTAAATACCAGGCACACAATTCAAGTTGAACCCTTTCATATACCACTACCAAATGATCTGCGAAAAATATGTACCTATCACTGATAAAAAGACCAGTTTAAAGGTGCACAACTTGAAGTCAGACCCTTTTTAATAACACCACCAAATCATCTGCATCTATCGCGGTTAAAGAAAGCAGCCGACAAGTTTCCCTGCCAAACACCACACCCCAGTTTGGAACCCAGGTGCATAACTTCAAACCACGTCCTTAATTTTACCACCACCAAATTATCTACATCTGTCTTAGTTAAGCAGAAGAAGCACAGATTTTTTCATCCCGTCCATTTACGTTTACTGCAGGGCTCAGACTGTAATATGATGAATTAATCCACAAAGCTCTGGTTCCAGTTGTTATGTATCTATTTACCATCATCATGACATCATCCCTACATCTAAAACAATAAAGTATATACATGTACGTTTCATGATATCAACACAAATCTTACATGTACTATAAATATAAAAATATATCACACAACTCTTCATTGCATATGCATGATTGTTAATACCAATAGACAAATACAGAATTCAACAATGAAATTATATAATACAATGTCATACCTATTAACGATATGTTAAATGCACAGTATAGAAGAGTAACAATATCTACCGTATGCAGACACCTTTCTATATGCTATGGTTTACAAGTACAATATCAATTACTGTAAAATGATAAAAACAAACATATAAACTAATTACCGATTACAGACAGGCAATGTGGGAAAATATTCACAGCTTAGTCCCCGGGCACCTGATCACACTCCATCATAAACATCTTTCGTTATATTCTACTTAGTTTCTGTACTCTTACGAAGCAGAATTACACAGTCACTGCTCTCCAAAGGCAATAAACAATTAGCATCTAGGTTCAACTTAACATATAGATACATCGTTTTGTCGATTAACAACCCTGTATTTAAGGATCACCTCAACATCTTCTATCCAAAGGAACTCGAGATCAAAGATACTATAGAGAGCGCATCTTCTACTTCATACCTCGATATTCTGCTATCAATTAGTGACGATGGTTCATTAGTAAACTCTCTCTATGACAAACGTGATGATTTCAATTTCATTATTACCAACTTCCCTTTTCTGAGTAGCAACATACCTTCCTCTCCCGCATTTGGCGCCTCCATTTAAATGATACAACTGACAGCTTTTCTGATTAGCAACATAAGTGGTGTTAATCAGTTTTGGATACAAAAAAACTCCAAAGAATTATTGATAAATTGAAAAACAGGCTCTTTAGAATTATTGATAACTGTTCCTTCACCAAAATGGGTTCACGCAGATATAAATTTGTTTTAGAATATCCAGATACATATTTTGTGAAAAACCACTCTGGATCTAAATATAAGTACTCTGAAGATGACATCAAAAACATGCTGGACTTTGTGATTGACAATATATATGTTGTGTTCGGTGACCAGGTCTTCCAACAAACCATCGGAATCCCTATGGGTACTAACTGTGCTACTTTGCTAGCCGATTTGTTCCTTTTGTCGCACGAAATTGACTTCATACAAAATCTTATAAGTAAAAATAAGAAGCAATTAGCCTTGTCCTTTAATTTTACATTCAATTATATTGATGATGTACTATCTATAAATAACAAAAACTTTGATATTGATTTATTTTCAGGAAGATGCATTATGCAAATGAATTGAAGAGAATGCGTCAGAATATTGTCAGAAAAAGGAGAGGAAAGTTCACCAGAGGCTTTCTCCTTTAACAGTATTATGTACCTGCTCACACTTCCCAAGTTGCAACGATGGCTGCCATGGAATGCAGCTTCGAGGTCCTTCCTTATCTCCATATTCTCCAAGTTTAACCCCATCTATCAGTCTCCAAAACTCAAATCTTACTTGTAGTTACATGTTCAGAATTTTGGAAGCAATGACGCTGTTAAGTAGACGCTGTATGCGAGTACTGACAAGACCAGAATGAAGTATTCTATTTTAAAGGGATTCAGAAATTGGAATAGAGATGGAGAAAATACATTGTGGTAATGAGAGATTATATCGAAAAATAATGACAATTCTTTCAATCCTGGGTATTCCTAAGAACACCAGCCGAGAAACTTACTTTAGCATATCTTGTATATAACTCCAAAATGTATACATCAAAAATGATCGAAATGTTGATATTTACATGCATCATGTATATGACATTTGCATTTATTATTATACAAAACTTAAAAGGAAATTTTAAAAGTTAAATATAAATAAATATATTATGCTTTAATTTAATGCACCATAAAGTAATAAATTAAACATTAATACTTAAATACACATGTATATACATGTATACAAGATTTAATCATGATAAAATATTTCATATTACTACTTATTATAACTAAATACAATAATGTCACTTACATTTTACACATATCACAAAATGGTTCAACAACACAGAATATTAATCTAAATGATCTGCTTTCTTCGGAAATCAAACAAAATCAATTAATGCACACATTTTTCTAAATTAAAACAACAAGAATAATTTGATTCAATACCATAAATAGATAGTGAAGATATCTAAACAACTCGATCATGACGTCTAACTACATCACAGTATCTTGTTAACTCAGCCACAGCGTCTTATGAACTCAATCACACCGTCTTGTTAACATATACTTGATGTTTACACAAAGACTTTGAAATATCAAGCTAAACAGTATCAATTGAAGCTCACAAGATATCAATTTCTGATATATACCGAATATGTTATCAACATGTTCTATACATCAATAGTAAGGCGTGTTAATCACAGTTGAATTTATGTTATAACATATACATAATATTATGATAAAATAAAACTCTTGACATTTCTGTGTATGCATGCATTGGAAAAATGTTGTTTAACGCCACACCAGGATCATTTAATAAATATGGTGGTGGTACCTGTCTGGTGCATTGTTTATCGTAAGTTTGATGTTTGCAACGCAAAGCAATGAAGATTATTTTACATGCAACGTCTACAGTTACATGGGGCTTTAACTGTCATCTGAAGGACATGTAATCAATGACATTCCTGTAGGATTCCAGCTCAGTGCCTTTTTCATCCCGAACCAAAATCCTAAATTTAGGAGTCACGTCGTCTCAAAGCACAATATAAATTATAATATAGATTAATTAATAATCATGCTCTTAATATGCGTATACAGTATTTGCTCACTCCTAAACACAATCATATCCGCATAAAGCGATTTACATTTATATCTGATAAGAACATTTGAGTACAGAATAGAAGTTTATCATCACTTACTTCACAAGGGGCTATAAAGCAATGTCATTGTTTTGTTGTTATACAATACCAATTAAATCTATCTTGGTTCTTTTCGTTGTGTTAAACTGGTTTCTTCAAAATGTCCATCTTCGTCTTGAGTAGTGTTATTGATCATTGACGTACGTTGTGCAGTAGATGGAATGCTGTTTTGGATATCTCGGAAGCTATTGAGATTGATTTGATTGTCACATGCTAGTCTTAATTCTGCTGCGTTAGTTTCACAATTTTTCTCTGTGTATTTGCTGGACTTGTCCACTTCTTTAGTCACTACTGTTGGTGTCATATTTTTCGAGTTGCTGGATTCGTTCTCTGTATTCAGGAGTTCGACAGATGCATTCTGATTGTCGACTGTGACTTTCTCAATGTTTGAATTAGACGGCTGTTTATGGGACAGACATCTCCCTTGTTGGCATGCTTCAGGTTGGATGAAGTTTGGAGACAATTCAGACAACACGGGTTGCTGCGGATTGCTTGATTGGTGAGAGTCAGGGTGCACATATGTTCTTGCTTCCATATTCTCAGAATGAGAAAATTCGTCATGTCCATGTCTTGTTCTGGGTTTTTCCGGTATACAATTCAATTCTACATATGTGAGCTGTTCTTCAGAAAATGCTGCATTATTTTCTGTGGAGGATGGTTGGCAAACAATATTCATGTCTACTGGAGTACCATTACCCTTGTCTCCACCACTATCTGTTTGACTTACATTATTTTCCAATCTAGCATCGATGTAAGAAGATGGATGAACAACAGACACGTTGCAGTTTGCATTATCAGTCCACGATTCTATTGTGACATTTCCCGTATGAGAAGGGTGAACAACATCAACATTGGAATGTACACCACCACTGTTTTCTGGTATTATTTCACGCTCTCTGTATCTCGATATATAAGCTTTCGATTCTGTTGTACTATCTGTGTTAGGTTCTACTGGATTATTTTCTTTTTCTGTATATGACGATGGATGAACAACATGATCATCAGGAACCCCCATATTACTATTCCTACCAATTGGTGGCTGGGTTACAGTATCGACAGCCGTCTTTCTTTCAGATCCAGACGATCGACGATATAGTACAATATTTGGCCCAAATGAAGGTAAAGATGCACTACTTCCGGATGCGGTAGACAAGAGTGGTTTTCGTCTATGAAGATTATCTGGATCTGTTTCTGGTTGCATTGGGTGCTGTCTAGGCATGTTATCTGAATGAAGTGAAGAGCTGTCCATGAATTCTTTTGGATCAGTACTCATGCTGGTATCTGATTGGCTAGAAAGCAAAGATTTAACATCCAATCGGCTTGCTTGAGGAGACATAAGGTTGTCTGATAAATGGGCATCAATAGGTTGATGTTTCTCCATTTCATCACTAACAGTATATTCATTGTTCTTCTCTCTAATCGGAAGATTGTTATTATATTCAACATTTTCATTGCTTAGCGACATGTCCTGTTGTTTTCTCTTCAATTGGTCAAGCCTTTCCTTTTGTACTTTAGCTACTATTTTTCCGACTTCTGGTGATTGGTTTTCTACTTTTGCACAATGTTCTTCTTTCCCTGCATTGTCTGAAAAACTGGCGATATTACAACATTTATTTGTCTTACCAGTCGTTTTATGTGGATTGTTCCCTATGTCTGTTTTATCAACAAGCAGTGCATTATTACAAGTTTTAATTTCTTCTGAATAATCTTTCTTTCTGACTTCATCTCCTCTACTCTCATTGGTAACTAGTTCTGAACTATCATCATGAGATACTGTATTATGATGATCGTCTACATTGCGGTCTTGTATATCGTTTTCATTGATGGATGCATCATTTTTGTTTAATCCCTCACTGAGGTTATTCCGAGGTGGATACCAGTACACATCTTCATATTCAGGCCGTTGGAGTGTTGATGCATTGTTGTATTCCCTGGATGTTTCAGTCATATCATTTGAAATATTGTTTCCTAAACGCTGATGTTGTTGTCTGATCCCTAATTGAAATAAAAAAGAAGAAAATAAACATGCAAATGTTCACTGTTCTTTAGAGAATTCTTATCCTTAAATTTGGATGAATGGATAAATGGATGGACAAAGATGAATGAATAGATGGATGAATAAACAAACAGACATACAGAATTTTTTCCAGTTGCCTTGACAATTTCTTCAAAGTTTCATCCAATACTGATTAAAAGATGAAAAAGAAAATCCAATGACAGGTAGCGATTAGTTGGTAGAGTCGAAGTAGAAAAATCTATATTAGTATTATTCTACACACACACACACACACACACACACACACACACACACACATTATATATATATATATATATATATATATATATATATATATATCCATTAAAAATTTAAGCCAGTGTGGCCTAGTGGATAAGGTGCTTGGCTCATTACCGAGAAGTCCCGGGTTCGAATCTCGCCCTGGCCACACCGGTGTTCTGTCTTAACCTTTCATGCAGTGTGTTCTTTGAAACTTTCAACAAAGACACGGACGTTTTGTAATTCTTATTGAACATATATATAGTTTATACATGTATATGTTTTTGTTGTTTTACATCTACCAATTACTTTTTCTTTACTCATTTGTTGTGATTTAGTTTATTACTGCAAAACAACATAAATAGTCAAATTACAATAACACCATATATGCTTGTATTGCATAGACCGATTACTTTTGAAGTCTTCAAGTAATTATCGAAATTTGTTTTGAACGTTACCTTGCCTAATCAATTAAACAATTTTTTCCCAAAACGTACTTTTCATTGTTCCCATTCATTACTCTCCAGACATCTAATAATACGGATAGAACTGCATATACAGTGTATTGTGTGTACAAAATGGCCATTTCTCATCGTGTTTTGTGATTTTAAATTAAACTATCATAACCATGTTCCGTTGGGGCTTACATTTGCCCTGGACCCATCAAGAATCTAAACGGCCCCAGACCCCTCGCCCTTTTGGTTGTTCCCACGCCCACTCTAAACTAAAATTTTGCATCTGCCCCTGGACATATTGTTAAAAGGTTTGTATTTATGCAGAGCACGATATTATGCTTATTGTCATGAAAATTACATCCAGATGAAGATAAACCATTATTTTCATTTCACGACTTCCGACAATTTATTACAAATTTACTGAAGTGGTTCTTTTAGTCTCAAAGTTACGACAATTGTTCCATAAGAATCCAAGATTATGATTCTCTATGAATGCCCCTTTATTCATTATGATGGACTGCTCTAAGCATGCTAAGGGTTGGTCGTAAGTTTATGATTCTCCATGAATGCCCCCTTATTTATTATGATGGACTGCTCTAAGCATGCTAAGGGTTGGTCGTCAGGTTTTTTTCTGTAATAATGTGTATCAGAACATGTATTATCAATGTAGTGTACCATATGCATACAAATATAATCAAAAGTGTAAATATATGAAGATTAAACTTATTTCTAAACTGGCCAAAAAAATCAGTCTTATATATATAAGGATAGAGCAGTGATGGAGATATATAACTTCTTAATTTTAGAATAATTTACAAATTTTTGCAAACTTTTATGAATGGGAAATATGTATTTTGAGTATTACAGAAGCACTGAAAACTGGGTATGTGATTACATATGTATAACCTCGGGATTCTCAGTCCACCAGCAGTGCATGCTCAGTCAATTAAGCCAGTGGTTATAATAAATTAATATCAGAAAAATAAAACTACACAAGTTTGTGTTGATTAGTTTCATAAATTAATAAACGAGGTGACTTCCTGACAACAGTATTATGCTTCTCCTTCTGATAAAATTATAAGAAAAATAAACAAATAATCGATCCACAAGGCAACCACATCACTATGGAGTCAGTATCTTCTAGGTTATATTCTTATACTAAGCTAAAAGCTCAATTAATTCTTATACACATTTTGAGCACTCACATGTATGAAATCATTCTAGGTGTTTGAAAATTAATTTCATTTGAATTATGTTTTTCATCTTGCTTGTGAAAATGGAGCTACACTTGATTATCTACTCAAACACTAATAACTAGAATTTTTCATTGATTCAAAATATTTCAAAAGTCCCGATTCTATTATCTTTATAAGAATGCAGTTCCTGAACTTGGATTCTGCTTCACATAAACAGTTTTGATTTAAATCGACCTTTTGAGTATGAATTATTAAGAGTTGACGGCACATTGTACAAGTCTCTAAGTTCGTATCAGATCGATACATGCTATTCTTTTGCTGTTAAACATAAAAAAAATTATAAATGATATACATACATTTAAAGGAATATATATAATTGTATGTAAAATTATATACTCTTTACCTATATCTGCTTTAATCATGTTGCATTCATCTTGTAAATTACACCTTTCCAAGTGTTCAATCAAATCTCCAATAGTAAAGTTTTCCTTTTCATCAAGGTAATCTATCAGCATTTCTGCAGAATTGTTATTCTTTTCTATAATATAGTATAATATGATATAACATAATATAATCAAACTCAAAGTACTGTTTTAAATTAATACATATTATACATGCTACAATTAAATAACATTTACATTTGCTTCCACCACAGAGGCTGGTTTAATGCTTCACAGGGGCTTGTTATGCAATTCAGCTGTATTGTCTAAATGCAGTATATATATATATATATCACTCATTTCATTTCAATAAATTATATTTTCATAAAATTGCCATCAACTGGAAATAGTCAACTGAGGGAAATACTTGGCAACCAAGACCTATATACAACACCATTAAGTTGAAGTGCTCTTCGAGGTTTAAGATCAAGGTCAATAATACTAAACATTTTTGATAGACCTTAATTGTTAACATGATTCAAACCAAACAGTTTTTGGAAACATCACCCTCAACTCCATAAACTTACAACCGTTGTTGACTATAACATGTCTTTTTTTTCAAGGTCAGGGGTCAAAAGTCAAGGTTATATGTAAAATTTGTTAATATACCTTGTAAACAAGAAACAGACAAAATCATCAAAGATGGTACACATACTACCTATGACAAAAGACAAATGCCTATTATTTTAAAGATTAAATATCATGATCACATGCCAAACATTGTTGATAAATTGTAAACAGACAGAACTATTTGGGCAAAGATCAACATACTTAATGCACATACTCTTGAATTCAAAAGATTGACACCCATTGTTTTTTAAGGTCAGGTATCAAAGTTGATATGAATATGGTCTAAAACGCATACTTGACAATCCTTCTGGTGTGTTCATACCATACTGCAGTAATGGAAATTAGGGATCAACAACACATACTAGACAATCCTTCTTGTGTGTTCCATCAATACGTATGTACCATATAGCAGTAATGGATAGGATCAACAACACATGCTAGACAATCCTTCTGGTGTGTTCATACCATACTGCAGTAACAGAAATTAAAGATCAACAACACATACTAGACAATCTGTCTGGTGTGTTCTATCAATACGTATGTACCATATAGCAGTAATGGAAATTAAGGATCGACAGCACATACTAGACAATCCCTCTGGTGTGTTCCATCAATACATATGTACCATATAGCAGTAATGGATAGGATCAACAATACATACTAGACAATCCTTCTGGTGTGTTCCATCAATACGTACGTACCGTATAGCAGGAATGGATAAAATCAACAGCGCATACTAGACAATCCTTCTGGTATGTTCCATCAATACGTATGTACCATACAGCATTAATGGATTAGGACCAACAACACACACTAGACAATCCTTCGGGTGTGTTCCAATTCGATCAATACGTACATACGATATAGCAGTAATGGAAATTAAGGATGAACAACACATACCAGACAATCCTTGTGGTATGTTCCATCAATACGTACGTACCATACAGCAGGAATGGATAGGATAAACACATTCTAGACAAGCCGTCTGGGGTTTTCAATCAATGCGTATGTACCATATAGCGGTAATGGATAAGACAAACAACACAATCTAGATAATCCTTCTGGTGTGTTCCATCAATATGTACGTACCACATAGCAGTAATAGATAGGATCAACAACACATACTAGACAATCCTTCTGGTGTGTTCCATCAATACGTATGTATGATATAGCAGGAATGGATAGGATCAACAACACATACTAGACAAGCCTTCTGGTGTGTTCCATCAATACGTATGTACCATATAGCAGTAATGGATAGGATCAACAACACATACTAGACGAACCTTCTGGTGTGTTCCATCAATACGTACCATATAGCAGTAATGGATAGGATCAACAACACATACTAGACAATCCTTCTGGTGTGTTCCATCAATACGTACCATATAGCAGTAATGGATAGGATCAACAATACATACTAGATAATCCTTCTGGTGTTCCATCAATACGTACCATATAGCAGTAATGGATAGGATCAACAGCACATACTAGATAATCCTTCTGGTGTGTTCCATCAATACGTATGTACCATGCATATAGCAGTAATGGATAGGATCAACAACACATACTAGACAATCCTTCTGGTGTGTTCCATCAATACGTACCATATAGCAGTAATGGATAGGATCAACAACACATACTAGACAATCCTTCTGGTGTGTTCCATCAATACGTACCATATAGCAGTAATGGATAGGATCAACAACACATACTAGACAATCCTTCTGGTGTGTTCCATCAATACGTACCATATAGCAGTAATGGATAGGATCAACAACACACACTAGATAATCCTTCTGGTGTGTTCCATCAATACGTACCGTATAGCAGTAATGGATAGGATCAACAATACGGTTACAATCCGTTACCCCGAAGGTCCGATATTCCGAAGGCCCGTTACTCCGAAGGTCCTTTACTCCGAAGGCCCGATACTCCGAAAGTCCGATACTCCGAAGGCCCGGTTCTCCGAAAATTGTTTTAAGTTCTCGACAAAAACAAGGATTTGCTCTGTAAATAAAGCACTCAATGTTCTAAACGGTAAACGTTCTACCATTTCATCAGACGTACCCCCCTTCCTGTACTTGCCCCAATTTACAGTCTATTTTGTTTTGGCAAGACTATCTTACAGACTTATAATATTTACCATTACTATCCTTATATTTTTGGAAAATGTAGAAACCTAGAAAGGTTCCAAAATCTTCGGACTTGCATGTATAGATAAAGCACTTCAAAATGCAAGTTTAAGAAAACTTTAATGAATTTCATGAAAAAGGACTGATAAATAATGCAAGAATGGGAAGGGGGTTTAGACTTTTTATCAGCACTGAGTTTAAACATCAATCAGAAGTCTTGAATTATTTCTACCTAGAATTTCAACAAAACACTACCCGATTTCCAATTTATCAGACTGAGAAGAAATAAATCGTGATTTCTGTTATGATACACATGTATGTGACTAAAAATCTTAGTTAAGTTGATTATTCATAATAACAGAATAGAGGATTGTGCAAAAATGGCAAGTAAAAACTTTGAAGGCGAGGAAAGCATTAATGTCCTCTCTTCTCTTTTAATACAGGAGCGTGAGTATTAAAGGGGTACATTTTTATATCTTCATGAATATATAAACACTTCAATTGATCTCATTCTTCGATGGTCAAGGAAGGGGGGATTAATTAAGAATGCAATATTTTTATTGCAAAACAGGTTGTCACAACATAGCTCTCCATGACAATTTATTAAAAAGTATTGGAAACATCTTGCTATTTTATCGTTAACAATGATTCCTATTCCAAACAAGACTTCATATGACTGAAATTACATGTACAGTATTGTCTTCATCATTCGAAACTGTCATTTCTCAACGCGATTTTGTATGTTTTAAAACTGTAACAACGATGAAATGAAATGAAATGGCTACATATATTTTTCAAACGAGATGAGGGATTTCAACATTTTTCTTGAACCATTTCCCATGCAAAACACTAAAATTTATTGGGAGGCGTCATTGTTTTCTCTCTCAGAGTACATGAAAAGGTAAATATGATGTACTTAGATAAATGTTTTATCTATATTGTCCCACGGGGCCTCAGCTGAGATACGGTCATCTGATACGTATCTAAAAACACCCAGACAACAAGTTAATTGGGTTTTTCGGAGTACCAGGCTTCGGAGTAATATGGGCCTTCGGAGTATCGGACCTTCGGAGAAGCGGGCCCTCGGAATATCGGGCCTTCGGGTAAGTGGGCCGTCCCCCAACAATACATACTAGACAATCCTTCTGGTCTGTTCCATCAATACCTACGTAGCATATAGTAGTAATGGATAGGATCAACAACACATACTAGACAAGCCTTCTGGTGTGTTCCATCAATATGTATGTACCATGCATATACCAGGAATGGTAAGGATCAACAACACATACTAGAGTACAATCCTTCTGCCGTGTTCCATCAATACGTATGTACCATATAGCAGTAATGGATTTGGATCAACAAAACATGCTAGACAATCCTTCTGGTGTGTTCCATCAATACATACCATATAGCAGTAATGGACAGGACCAACAACACATACTAGACAATCTTTCTGGTATGTTTCATCAATATGTTCCACAGAGCAGGAATTGATAGGATCAACAACACAACACAACAACACACTAAACAATCCTTCTGGTGTGTTCCATCAATACGTACATACGATATAGCAGTAATGGAAATTAAGGATCAACAACACATACCAGACAATCCTTCTGGTATGTTCCATCAATACATACCTACCATATAACAGGAATGGATAGGATCAACAACACATACTAGACAAGCCTTCTGGTGTGTTCCATCAATACGTATGTATCCTTCTGGTGTGTTCCATCAATACGTACGTACCATATAGCAGTAATGGATAGGATCAATTAATAACACATACTAGACAAGCCTTCTGGCCTGTGTGTTCCATCAATACCTATGTACCATATAGCAGGAATGGATAGGATCAATAACACATACTAGACAAGCCTTCTGGTGTGTTCCATCAATATGTATGTACCATATACCAGAAATGGTAAGGATCAACAACACATACTAGAGTACAATCCTTCTGCCGTGTTCCATCAATACGTATGTACCATATAGCAGTAATGGATTTGGATCAACAACACATACTAGACAAGCCTTCTGGTGTGTTCCATCAATACGTATGTATCCTTCTGGTGTGTTCCATCAATACGTATGTCCCATATAGCAGTAATGGATAGGATCAATTAACAACACATACTAGACAAGCCTTCTGGCCTGTGTGTTCCATCAATACCTATGTACCATATAGCAGGAATGGATAGGATCAACAACACATACTAGACAAGCCTTCTGGTGTGTTCCATCAATACGTATGTACCATAAAGCAGTAATTGATTAGGACCAACAACACATACTAGACAATCCTTCTGGTGTGTTCCATCAATACATACCATATAGCGGTAATGGACAGGACCAACAACACACACTAGACAATCCTTCTGGTAAGTTCCATCAATATGTTCCATAGAGCAGGAATGGATAGGATCAACAACACAACACAACAACACACTAAACAAATCCTTCTGGTGTGTTCCATCAAAACGTACATACAATATAGCAGTAATGGAAAGGATTAACAACACATACTAGACAAGCCTTCTGGTCTGTTCCATCAATACCTACATAGCATATAGCAGTAATGGATAGGATCAACAACACATACTAGACAAGCCTTCTGGTGTGTTCCATCAATATGTATGTACCATATACCAGGAATGGTAAGGATCAACAACACACACTAGAGTACAATCTTTCTGCTGTGTTCCATCAATACGTATGTACCATATAGCAGTAATGGATTTGGATCAACAACACATACTAGACAAGCCTTCTGGTGTGTTCCATCAATACGTATGTATCCTTCTGGTATGTTCCATCAATACGTACGTACCATATAGCAGTAATGGATAGGATCAATTAACAACACATACTAGACAAGCCTTCTGGCCTGTGTGTTCCATCAATACCTATGTACCATATAGCAGGAATGGATAGGATCAACAACACATACTAGACAAGCCTTCTGGTGTTCCATCAATACGTATGTAACATAAAGCAGTAATTGATTAGGATCAACAACACATACTAGACAATCCCTCTGGTGTGTTCCATCAATACATACCATATAGCGGTAATGGACAGGACCAACAACACATACTAGAAAATCCTTCTGCCGTGTTCCATCAATGCGTATGTACCATATAGCAGGAATGGATAGGATCAACAACACATACTAGACAATCCCTCTGGTGTGTTCCATCAATACGTATGTAACATAAAGCAGTAATTGATTAGGATCAACAACACATACTAGACAATCCCTCTGGTGTGTTCCATCAATACATACCATATAGCGGTAATGGACAGGACCAACAACACATACTAGAAAATCCTTCTGCCGTGTTCCATCAATGCGTATGTACCATATAGCAGGAATGGATAGGATCAACAACACATACTAGACAATCCCTCTGGTGTGTTCCATCAATACATACCATATAGCAGGAATGGACAGGACCAACAACACATACTAGACAAGCCTTCTGCCGTGTTCCATCAATATGTATGTACCATATACCAGGAATGGTAAGGATCAACAACACATACTAGACAATCCTTCTGGTGTGTTCCATCAATACGTATGTACCATAAAGCAGTAATTGATTAGGACCAACAACACATACTAGACAATCCTTCTGGTGTGTTCCATCAATACATACCATATAGCGGTAATGGACAGGACCAACAACACACACTAGACAATCCTTCTGGTAAGTTCCATCAATATGTTCCATAGAGCAGGCATGGATAGGATCAACAACACAACACAACAACACACTAAACAAATCCTTCTGGTGTGTTCCATCAAAACGTACATATGATATAGCAGTAATGGAAAGGATTAACAACACATACTAGACAAGCCTTCTGGTGTGCTTCATCATATTTCCTAAATAGCTTGGGAGAAAATGCAATTGCAACCAAACTTAATTAGACAAATGGCACGACCAATCACAGTGTTCAGCATTAGTTTCACTAGCTTTGCCAGAAAAAGTCAAACCTGATCTACCATATTCCCTGCAAACATCTTAAACTAATGGTAGTTCAGCTTAAACAATGCATAAGATAGATATGTGCCAACATTCAGAGTATACCTGTAACATGTCAATTATTAGGACAAGACCTTTTAATTCCCTCTCAATACCATTCAGATAAGTTTAATAGATAGAGAATATACAGATATATTAATATTGATGAGCTCTGACCCATTTCACGTATTTCTTTCCGTTTCAATCCAACTTCATTTGCCAATTTCTTCCAATTTTCAGATAGTTTCTCACACCATTCCTCATGTATTTTGCCTGGAACATCTTCAAGACGAGTTTCTGTATTAAAACATAAGATCAAAATTATAGTCTTTATAATATATATTCTAGTCGTTAAAGGAAATAAAATGAAAGAAGAATTGATTTACATAGATCAGTACAAAGATATTCTTAATAAAATCGATCATTTTCACAAACTCATAGAATTTTAATGAAAATCTCTCTTAATTGGACTTCCAGAGGGAAGTGCAGCAGGAGTTATAATAATGATATAGAAAAAGAAATATTGCAACAGATACATGTATATCTATCTTATTGTGACAGAGCGTTCTTATTATTATTAGAATTTTAATGTGTCAGTGTGACACAAAGGCCCCAACTGGCAGCAAATTAAGTTAATGAAAATTAATGTAATTGCCAGAGAACTAATATTTTCCAGAAATTTTTAATGTTCAAGGGCAATTACTCTGTCAAAAATTACCGAACCACACCCATATTCAAACTTGACTCACATTTTCACTTGATACCTCTACATATTACCAATATCAATATAATCCATCAAACCTTCAAAGAGCAAATGAGTGGAAACTGTCATTTTTAAGAAATGTTCCATGTTCAAGGGCAATAACTCTGTCCAAAATTACCGGACCACACCCCATATTCAAACCTGACCTGCATTTTTCTTTGATACCTCTATATACCCAATATCAATTTAATCCATTGAACCTTCAAAGAGAAAATGAGCAAAAACTGTCATTTTTAAGAAATTTTCTATCTTCAACGGCAACAGCTCTATCAAATGTAACTGGACCACACCCATATTCGAATTTGATCTGCATCTTCCCTTGATACATCTGTATACCCAATAGCAATTTAATCCATCTATAAGCTTCAAAGAGAAAATGAGCGGAATTAAACTCTTTAAAAGTTATTTTCATATTACAATCATTTATCCATAAAATCCTCACTAAAGTTATACCCCTCCTTAATACAAAGCCAATCCTTCTTTATGGAGCAGAAATTTGGTTATCCACTATAGCCTAAATATTTTTAAATGTTATAAGTTTTCATTTGAGAAAATGCAAAAACTTTTATGTAAAGGGAACACAATAATGGATATACTGGTAGTTTGGCAGTAAAATATGAATAAGGCGCATACATGAAGTATTACGCTCAGTACCGGTACACTTCATACTGGAAGAAGAAGAAGATACCCAATTTAATTTAAAGCTGTTGTAGCTGTGTTTAAAATACAATGAGAAGGTAAAAACCTAAACACAAAACAAGAACAATGCCTAAAGTAGCATAAAACATCTGAGGAGGGGTGATATGAATGTATGGACAAATTTCCTCCCGCCCTCCTTTATTTTGGGTTTCAAAATTGCCCCTCTCTCCCTCCCCTTCCTTTTCCAAATTTTCTACTCAATCTTATCAAAGAGGCAAACCTCTTGTAACATAATGCTAATAATGAAAATTAATCTTGGTTCAAAGACAGAATACACTTTTGAGACTTGGGCAACAATTCTGTGAAATAAATATTGTTCAGATCAATGCATGCAGTAGAATTTTACGGCCTGTACAAGGATTTACCATTCATAAGCAATATGACCTTCACCTTGCAGATATGACCTTAGTTCAAGGTCATGACACACACTTGTGTTCATGGTAACAATCTAGTAAAATATTATTCAAATCCATGCAGGCAGTAAAAAGTTGTAACTTGGACAAGGATTTACCTTACTGTGACCTTGATCTTTTAGGGATGACCTTGACTCAAGATAATGACATACCCTATGGACATTTGCAACAATTCTGTGAAATATTATTCAAATCCATGTAAGGGGTAAAAAGTTTTGGCCCAGTCAAGGAATTATCATTTGCACTGTGACCTTGACCTTTCAGATATGATCTTGTTTTAAGCTCATGGCAGACCCTTGGGCCTTGGGTAACAATTCTGTGAAAGATTATTTAAATTCATGTAAGGGGTAAAATGTTATGACCTGGACAAATACCCATCATGCATTGTGACACAGACCTTGGAGATATGACCTTGGTTTAAGGTTATGACACACTTTAGGGCCTTGGGCAACAATTCTGAAAAATATTATTAAAATCCATGCAATGGGTAAAAAGTTATGGTCCACACAAGAATTTAACTGACATAAGCACTATGACCTTGATCTTGCAGATATGACATTGAAAATCAATAGGGTGCATCCTACAAAGTTTGAAAGTCCTAGCCTAAATGGTATGATCTGTATCTTGTTTACAAGGTGCAGAGCGACCCAGACATACATACCCACAAACCCACAGACCCACAATGCCATACCATAATACGTCTGTCTACCACAGATTAATGATCAATAAATTTTGATATCTCAAAATCAAAAGGACCAAAGAAAATACATGTACAAGATACTGAGAGTTTCAGATATATCCAAACTTTGACTCGAAGGTCATATATTGAGGACATGCATGTTCATTACTTAAATCAGACATATATCATTACTTTGATCAGACTAAAATACATGTACTTTAGTGTACACATCACTCCAAATAAATCATTAGCATTAGCATAATCTCACTTTACCTGCAGTCAAGCAATGTGAGGAAAACACTACTAAACATGTTAATAACAAGATGCCAGCTTCAAGATAAACCAGATAAATTAGCTATAGAGATTTTGGATATATGAAAATGTTTTCATGACAAGAATTGTATTTGATATATCGCTGTTTGACACACAGATGTAAATTTAACACTGTAAATATAAAGCAAATTTGATATTTGACTTAATTTGAGAGAGCCTAGCTGGGACTATTTGAGATATTAGTGTTTGGGAGATCAAAGTTTGACTGTTACAAAGTCATTTAAATGAAATACCGGTACCTTGCAGACTGTCTGCTTATACATTAATAGATATTAAAAGAATATCCACACGAAAATTACTTATTTTTTCTTTGTTTAAATAAAACCAATGGTTTTCAATCACTAACCCCTGTTTAAATCATCCGCATTGAATGCACAGCTACTAAACTTTGTAGAACACTGTGCAGGACTTTGACGCTCTGTATTTGACCTGTTGGTTACTTGACGAAATATAGGTTGATCTGTCCTGAATGCTTTTACAGAGTCCTCTGTGTTATTGTATGGTACATCACGTGTGCTGTCTCTAGTACCCGATATTTGATATGATTGAGATGTGGGTGGGGCAGTGTCCGTTGGATTGTTATATAATTCTCTTGCTTTTCTAAGTCCATCAGTATTCTCAAGATGATATTCATTTATAACCCTCACGGAAATATACTCATATTGATTTCTTTCAAGTGTAATAAGAAAAGTAAAGAAAACCGATATATCCCTTCTTTTAATGCAATCCAGTAATTCATCCATTCCACGTTGGTTTCCTTCATTTTTCTGCTTTGCCTCGACTGCCTCCAAGTCTGCCTGTGATAAACCCCGTATCTCATATAAAATGTCAAGAGGCTTGATATTTCGTCGAAACTCAATGGAGAATTTCTTTATTATTTCACGTATATTTAGAAACGACATTTTGCTTTCTGTTTCATACAAGATTCTTTCGTCTTCTATTTATAGAATAGGGAAATTCCAAAAAGATCTAAATCGAAAGTAAATTTTATATTCTTTATTATTGAGTTAAAAAATTAAATAGACATTAAATTCTATTTCAAAATAACATTGAAAGTACCTACACTGAAATATTAAAAGTGTCACAATACTTATATTATTCAAATAAATTATTTTGTATTTTTTTTCCACTCCGTTATCAGCTTGTTCATTTATAGCGCTTTCACCTTTTCCTTCCAGGTGTGGGCGGAACATGGAACTTTCGCATTCAGTGTCAGAGAGCGTAACACTTGCTGGTGATGCTGCACACATACCTGACAAGGTTTTTCCCAGTTTTGTGGATATAGCATTCCGAGGAATACTTAATCCAGAAGAAAGAAATTTAATCCCGGGTATTGCTAGTTATCATACTTCATGTCTATTCCTAGTCCGAGATTTGGCATAAACAGGATAACCCCACTGCACAGGCACTACTTTACACGAAGAGTTCCTGTTAACTATCCAAATTCCCCAATATCGTCTCGGTCCTTTTTCCCTAAGGTAAGAAATGACAGTCAGAATGCGGTAATTTCTATTGAAACGGTGGTGAAGGTATGAGCCGACCGTTTCAATAGAAATTAAGAATGCGGCAGCTTTAATCAGTTAATCAGTATTTCCTTAACAAGTTCTGATGGTAATTTGAGAAAAATAAAGCACCAGCATGTAAAACTATGTCTAAGCTTTTGATGTCTGTTATCAAAATTACATTCAAGCATATTTAAAAGTGCCAACAGATTCAAATTCGAATGACACAACTCTCGGACAGTTTGCTCACCAGCAATCTGTTACAGGTTTATTTACATATTATATAAAGACTTTTTAATGCTAGAGATTCTGAACAGTAGTTTAATGCAGATCGATTCTTTTTAAGATATTCCTTGATATACTGACATTGTGCTAAAGGTTCAAAGGTCAGATTTACGTCCACCAAACTACAGCCTTTGAAGAAATAGTGCGATGTCTGTGTTAATGTTTGTCTATTCTAGCGAGGACAGCTGTGATGATTTAATCAATTCATTGTAAGAGTCTCTTCTTTAAGATAAGTTTTGACCACAATTGTGTGAATTCTTTTAGAAAACGTCCCCTCCCCCGCTAAGGCGAAAACAACGATGTATGAATTTATAATCACGATCAACACTCGTGTTGACCCATTCGAAAAAACCTCGCCCTTTACTTGTACCTACATAAAGGTCGAGGATGTCTGAATGGAGTTGACCAACATTCATACATGTAATTGCCGACCTCATCGTCTCTTCTCTTTTCTCTTAATTTTCACATTTTGAAATGTTTTTCGCACATTTCATATAATATTGAAGATAACACATTTCAAACTGCAAATGTATAACGATGTGTTTTATGAAATGATTTTTATTTTTATTCCTTTTACCTGAACTACAGTCAAATCTACTTGTCTAGGGACTACTTCACAGTTTTTATTGTAGCCCGAGATTCTCTGCTCTTCTCCCACTTTTGAAATCGGTGGTTTAAGAGAGATGGTCAGAGAGACTTTGTTTACCAAACCGCCGATATCAAAAGCAGTAGTAGAGCTGAGAATCTCGGACTATTTTCATTGCAATACACTGCCGTTATTGAGAATTAAGGACGTATGTGGAAACATCATAACCCAGCATGTAGCCTTCACTAAAGAGATAATGTGTTGCATGGAACACTGTTGCTTTTAGTTCATCAATCTCATCGCATAATTTGAATAACCAATCTAGCCTTTAAATATACAAATCAGTATAAATAAAAATTACCTCTTAACTGGAAAAGATGGACACTCCATGCAGTGACGGATCCAGGTTTTCCGAAAAAGGGGGCCCACATGTGTATTGGTTAAACTACTCGGCCATTTTTGGTGCCAAATCTGGATTTTTACTTGTACGTAAGTGGCGGAAGGGGGAAGAGCCCCCCTCCCCCCCAGCTAAACCCACCACTGCCATTGAATCACACATGATAGATAACCTTATGAACAGGTTTCTCTGTGCACTACATTATTTTCATTAACATACTTCATTTCAATCAACTTCATACGAAATGAGGTCGGGGTGTCCTTTAATTGATATACAGATAGATCTCTACTCACAAGAAGATGTGAGTAAGAGTATCTTTCAGGACCTTCAGGTCCTTTGATTTATAACTACAAACAAAAAACATCAAATATTTATTCCTTTTGATGGCTTTAATATCCCTTTTAGTCACAATCTTGTCATTGTACCTGCAGTCTTGTCTTTAATTATACTCTGCTAAATTTGAATCAACATGGGGAACTGGCATGCAAACTGTCCGCAAGTTGTGCAGTTCAAATTTGCGTTTGTTGGTGCTTTTAAACATGCTTGAAGGAAATTTTTAGGACAGATACCAAAAGGTTAGATATTGTTGTACATGATGGTGCTTTATTTTCATTTGATTATCATCAGAACTTGTAGGAAATACTGATTCAAGGGCCTCATTCTGGTTGTCATTTCTTACTTACGGGGAAAGGGAACGAGACGATATAGGAGATTTGGATAGTTAAAAGAAACTCTTTATGTTACGCAGTGCATGTGCCCACTGTTATCCACATTGTTTGAGTTTTTGATCAGGATGACCTTAATTATCAGACACTGTCGAGGTGTCATAGTTCAGTCCGTTCTAATAACAACTGAATGTTTACACAAAGAAGTTGCGATATATATCAGGTTGACCACATCTTCATTCTATTTTCATCTTTACCAAAACTGAGGAAATACACCAGCAACTTAGTGAATTTCTTTGATATTCAAGGTTATATTTATCAGTTGTGTTGAAGATGAGAATAAGGATTAATTTGCTTAGAATTTAATGTACTAATGTGAAAAGGAAACTTATACTAATGATAGTGGGGGTAGAGTATGGGTTAGTGAAGTAATGAGATAATGGATTAATTAACATGCATACAGAATTTATTTTGTTTACTAAAATTTAGCAATCATCTCATTAAAAAAATTATTATTGATACAAGAAAAAAGATAAATTCATTCTCAATACTTTATTACTACAGTATACTCCAGGTGGAACTTAATTTGCCCACTGGTCACAGTGGGCATTTTTAGAGTGGGCATTAAAAATGTCCACTGGACACAGTGGACATTCTTATAAGAGTCAAATAGAATTAACATACAGGTAAGTGGACAGCTTGATAGCTCAGGTAAAAGTCCTCTCCTAATGCCCACTGAAATTTCAGGTGGACTGCCCATTGTGGACAGAGGGCATTCAAAGTTCCACCCGGACTGTACTGTATCCATATTACACAGTTCATTCCAATCATTCATAGTATTTTACATAAAGCATATCAAAGAATAATCTCTATATGGAGTGACATGATGACGTCATGGAGCGACATAACCAGTATGAGTTGATGTTACTTTGGGGAAATCTAGCTTTGGGACGACCTGACCATAGACCATATGCCGGTACAAAAATATTTATATGAGGTTCTTCTTCTTCTCCTTCTTTCAATAAGAAGTCTGTTGAATAGTTCAGCATTACACTTTATGCAGCAATCAAGATAAGTGTCATAGGGTAATATGATACAGTTAAAAAAGTTAAAATCCTTGCTCCTCACTCTAAACTGAAGTGAACTGATTGTCGTCCAGTAGTCCTAGGAACATGCTGTTCAATGTCATTGCTGATAGAAGTCTGTTACAGTCTCTGAAGAAGGACAACCGGTACACATCCTTTTTGGTCTGAACTGCATTAGCAATTCCTACCTTAGTAGTCGCTCGGCTATCCCAGTGGAAATCGAAGTACTCTGAAATCTTCCTCATGTAGAGATAGTGCATCAACATAAAGAAAAATAACATTTGGATCTGCTCAGTAAACTTATAACTCATGTTGGTTGAGTTAATATAGAATAATTCTGATTAAACAAGATATAGATACATCATTATTACAAGGATAAACATGTGTAGTAACAATAAACATGCATAGTATTGATGCAGTTGTTTGTTGTTGATGTGTAATATTACTAAGAATAGCCAGTTATTTATAGACATCATATTTTCTAATGTATGACAGGAGACTTTGTTCAATCTGATTGCTTGTTTCATACTACTGTCGAGGTCAACAGTGATAAGAGGAAATGGTCCCTTAGGATTTGTATTGCAGAATCAGCAAATGTTTCGCCTTGTAGAAGAGGTGAATGACTTTAATTGTGATTTGAGGTAAAGAATTCAACTCAAATATGCTTTAAGAAACATGTGTAAAGTAGTGCATTAGTTTAATCTCCAAATTGGACCGTGTTCCCCGTTCACTCATATGCTCAACCCGAGCCCATACTGATTTTGAGTAAATCAAATTAGGTTATTGTATTAGGGATGAAATGATATAGCATTTTTCAATATACTGCGATGCAGAGGCCTGGATTCAGTTCACAGTACGGGTAGGCTAGGAAATGATACACAAACAGTTTGTTTCTATATTTATTTGAACTAAATAGTTTTTCTTTTTATCTTGTAATTTACATCAGATTCGATTTTAGTCATTGTTTTCATTCGCAGATTTGGCCACTAACTTCATTCAGCATTTCAAAATCAATTGGGCAGTTTATTGCCCTCGATATGAGACTTTACTCTTTCAATGAAACAGCTGGATTCCATAACTTGATTAAGGCATTTGAACCTAAATATGAATTCCCTTCTTGGACCTACTGTACACAAACTGTAATTCCTGATTTGTACAAAGAAGAACTTGTTACCAAAGTCTTGAATTACATTGAATCAGCACAGCTTGTGTCTAACTTCAAATGGATGGACATCTCGGGCAACACAATTAAAAGAATTGTGAAATTGTTATTAAAATGGTGGTATCTGTGATTTGTTTTATTTTAATTTTTCCTTACAAAAAAGTGTATCACGATATATATCGTATCGTTGGCTTTGTATTGTGATCCATATAGTATCGTGAGGTAACTGTATCATTTCACCCCTACATCATATATAATTTGACTTCGTATATCTTGGGAAGTACTGGGAATTTTTTATATGAAATTTGGGATCATTGTAGATTAATCCAATGTGTATGAATAAGTAAAGACCCGAAGACAATGCATGAAGTACTTCATTGTTATGCCCCCGGATCGATAGATCGGGGGCATATTGTGTTTGTTCTGTCTGTCTGTCTGTTTGTTTGTCCGTCTATATGTTTGTCTGATGTCAACTTTAACCTTGGCCATAAGTTTTGAACGGTGAGGAATAGAGACTTTTTATTTCACATGCCTACTCAACTAATGCAGCCCTTTCAGATGAAACCAAGGTCACGACCTTTTGACCTTAACAATGACCTTCACACTAAAAATAACTTTGTCTGTTGTCAACTTAAAACTTTTGAACCTTGAAGGATAAAAACTTCATATTTCACATGCATACTCAACTAATAAAGCCCTTTCAGATGACACCAAGGTTGATTACATTTTGACCTTGACAATGACCTTCATGCTAAAATTAACTTTGTTGTCATTTTTAACCTTTTGCCATAACTTCTGAACCGTGAGGGATAGAGGCTTCATATTTCACTTGTGTACTCAACTAATGAAGCCCTTTCAAATGACATCAAGGTAGATTACCTTTTAACCTTGAAAATGACCTTCACGCTAAAAACAACTTTTGGACTTTGTTGCTGCTGGAGGCATTTTGTTTCATAAACACAGCTTGATATTTTCTGTGCTGTTCCACGCAGCACTTTATACAAAGTTACTGACCTTAAACAGTACCAGCTTTGGCATGTGATCCTGTGGTGGATCACAACTTTTTTACCTTTGTCCTGAAGATACAAGAAATTCTTGTTCAAAAAAAGGGGATGGGAAGGTTTGAAAGTAATGATTTATTATCAAATGAGTCAAATTTCAAAAATCTTCTAGAAGAATATTACGCTGGAAGACAGACAAGTCCCTGGTGTACTATATATGTATTTGAACATGCAATTCTGACCTTAAGGACAATCAGTCCTTTCATTTGTTGTTTGAATGTGAAAGGCATGTGGTTCTCTTATCCTGGTGTCTGTCTGGATGAGGTATTGTTCCGCTGGAATGGACACTAGGTTGTGCTGGATCTTGAATAGCAACAGAATGCAGATCTTCACTCTTCTGATCTGTAATGGTTCTGATCCTAGGAAGAAGAATATAAACACAAAACAAATTTCAAATGAGTAATCAAATAAACTGGCTGCATATAGTAGAGCTTATCTTTAGAAATTATTTAACAATGTGGTCAGTAAATGATCATTGATTTTACAAATTTATTGTGCAAGCATTTAAATGTTTTCAGAAACAGTTAAACTGTGAATTTAAGACAATATGAGGAGTTTTCATGATTAAAGTCACACATTTATAATTAGCATGCTTTCGGTTACAAGTGGAGAAATTGCTTTTTTCCTTCTCATACCGGTATATCTAAGAGCATGCTATGTGATAACCATTTTTTGGTATTCTACAGTAGCACTGAGCCAATTTGTTATAAAGCACTTTACCAATAAAGTAAATTTCATGACCATTGAGGCAGGGGCTCAGATGGGTGGAGCTGCAAGAGACATATTGAGTATTGCTGGCTGTATACAGTGGTGAAATGTTATTTTTTGTCAGTATTGTTGGCTGTATACAGTAATGAAATGTTATTTGTTGTCAGTAGTGTTGGCTGTATACAGTTGTGAAATGTTATTTCTTGTCAGCATTGTTGGCTGTATACAGTAGTCAAATGTTATTTGTTGGATTTATACAGTAATGAAATGTTATTCCTTGTCAGTATTGCTGGCTGTATGTAGTAGTGAAATGTTATTCCTTGTCAGTATTGCTGGCTGTATACAGTAGTGAAATGTTATTTCTTGTCATTATAGTGGGCTGTATACAGTAGTCAAATGTTATTCCTTGTTAGTATTGCTGGCTGTATACAGTAGAGAAATGTTATTCCTTGTCAGTATTGCTGGCTGTATATAGTAGTGAAATGTTATTCCTTGTCAGTATTGCTGGCTGTATACAGTAGTAAAATGTTATTTCTTGTCATTATAGTGGGCTGTATACAGTAGTGAAATGTTATTCCTTGTTAGTATTGCTGGCTGTATACAGTAGAGAAATGTTATTTCTTGTCATTATAGTGGGCTGTATATAGTAGTGAAATGCTATTTCTTGTCAGTATAGCTGGCAGTATATAGTAGTGAAATGTTATTTCTTGTCATTATAGTGGGCTGTATATAGTAGTGAAATGCTATTTCTTGTCAGTATAGCTGGCAGTATATAGTAGTGAAATGTTATTTCTTTTCAGTATAGATGACTGTATATAGTAGTGAAATGTTATTTCTTGTCAGTATAGCTGACTGTATACAGTAGTGAAATGTTATTTCTTGTCAGTATAACTGGCTGTGTACAGCAGTGAAATGTTATTTCTTGTCAGTATAGCTGGCTGTATATAGTAGTGAAATTTATTTCTTGTTAGTATAGATGGCTGTATATAGTTACTGTAGTGAAATGTTATTTCATGTCAGTATAGCTGGCTGTATACAGTAGTGAAATGTTATTTCTTGTTAGTATAGATGGCTGTATATACATGTAGTTACTGTAGTGAAATGTTATTTCATGTCAGTATAGCTGGCTGTATATGGTAGTGAAATGTTATTTCTTGTCAGTAAAGCTGGCTATATACAGTAGTGAAATGTTATTTCTTGTCAGTATAGATGGCTGTATATGGTAGTGAGATGTTATTTCTTGTCAGTATAGCTGGCTGTATACAGTAGTGAAATGTTATTTCTTGTCCTTCAAGACTATTTGCATATTGATCAGGGGAATTCAACTATAGTCTTATATTTTGTCAGGTATGAGGTCTAGCTGTGTAAGTGCTATTTAAGTTTTAGTTCTTTACCCAGGGGCCAAGAAAAGGGCTTTCTCTGTTTTTCTTTACAGGCCTATATAATTTGTTCTGTTCTCATTCTCCCACATATTTTGCTGTGATTTCAATAAAACTTTAAAAAAATTGTCTTTATTGACAACCGGCTGGTAAACCTTATGTTAATAATGATGGTTTAAGTTATCAAATATGGCTACCATTACATGTACAGCTGTATATGTAATCTTGGGACTGGATTTTATCATTCATAATGAAACTCAACTATAAGCAGAAATGTTATCTTCACATTAAGTGACAAACAAACAATAAACAAGAATCTTATATTATCTCATATGGTTTTCATTGTGACCATCTTGAAAATCTTAGAATTAGATTTTATCCCTCTTTAACATTGCCATTTGATAAAATTTCATAGGTTAGATCTAATCAAGATACCTGTCTAACATATTTAAAAAAAACCAATGCTAAGATGTAATCCAACATGACTATTGAGAATAGCATTGTTAATTTCATGCTATATTGTCAGTTAAATTTAAAGTCAAATTCATATTTTTCACATTGATGTTCAAAATAAGTGTCTCAATAAAAATAATACTTTATGTCAAGATTTAGATATAAAATTTCTTTTTACCTTTTTCTGTCCCAAAATTGGATTTGGTTCTAGTCTATCTGTTTGATTGTCTGTCTGTAGTAAAAAGCTTGAAAATTATTCAAAAATTGAGAACAGTAAGAGATAGGGCTGTGATATTTTCTGCAACAATACTTAATTGTGGGAAACAAAATTTCCTATCTTGACCTTGACTGTGACCTTTGACTTGCTTTCAAAAACATTTACATGGGCTTCAGTCCAAGGGGTATCAATGTTTCACAAACATCTTTTTTTTTTGTAATTTTTCATTATAACATAAACATACATGATACTTAACAGTGCAACATATATAAGACAAGATAAATTCACAGCACTCACAGCTTTCACTCGCAACTCACAAAACATTGTATGTTTAATAATTGTATATACATGTATATAAATATCTATCATTACAAAAATATGCAAACACATCTTATTCATAGTAAGGTTTCATATTGTAGCAAAAATGTTTTAGGGCTTTACTGAAGCAAGTTGTCTATTGTGATCAACTATTCCATCTATCTTCCAGCCATCTATCATAAATCTGATTTAGTACGGTAACATGATTCCCTTTTCAAAATTTTATAACTATAAAACTTTTCTGTCAGACTCACTGTAAATTAAGGGTGTACCCTATTGATTTTGTGGTCTAAAGTTCAGATTTCAAAATCACAAATCATAGATAATCATATTACTGCAAACAAAGTTTATGCGAATATAAGAATCACCTGTCTGTCTGTCCATCTATCCATCTGTCTATATATCTGTCTGTCCATTCAATTAAAAAGTTTTAAAAGCTATAAAATAATTGTGTTGTATAAATATAACTAAAAATACTATTGATCTGTTTGATACTTCACACAATGTTATCCATGACATATTGGTTTGTTATCACCTTTATTAAAAGTCATTCAAGCAAGGTCAAGGTCAGTAAAATTTTAATAAGAAATAGTGAAGGTAAATAATAGTATGAGTAAAATCAAGGTTGTAACATGAATAGTTCGTATTTCATACTTCACACACTTGTTACCATTGACATAAAGGTGTGTTATGACTATATGCCATGTCTCCATGGTTATGGTCAAAGTGACCCTATGACCAAAGTTGTTCAGATTTGTTGTTGCTGGAAACATTTGTCCTGTTTGGACTGTTTGTGATGAAAATTGTTTCAAATTACCTAATGAATTCATTGTTCATCTCTAACCCTGAAACTTTGCTTAGAGATTTCATGCCAGTGAATGAAAATGCCTTACAGGTCATTGTTATGTTGAATGATTTCGGGATCACACCTGAATTCCCTATACATGTGATCATAAATCTTCACCCACAAGTATTTAGAGAGTCATCATCAGCTCTCTTAAATTTCAGACTGAAAGATTTAACATGTTGAGAGGAAGGATCATAGAAACTGCAGGGCCTTAGTAATGGCTTCAGTAGTATCTATTTGGTTTAATGTATAATAATTAAGCTCCTGTAAGTCTGATTCGTCATTG
The DNA here is from genome assembly GCA_035048485.1 of Pteria penguin. Taxonomy (NCBI): domain Eukaryota; kingdom Metazoa; phylum Mollusca; class Bivalvia; order Pterioida; family Pteriidae; genus Pteria; species Pteria penguin. The sequence continues at coordinate 12,275,213 of CM068586.1, read as the reverse complement.
GTGTGTAAGTTCTGTGGAATATTCATCTTTCTTCTTATTTTATTTCAGAGATACCTGCTCTCTCGGGCATTGACAAAGCAATACTGAAAGAAGCATATTCAGGATTGGTGGCTTTGATATTAGAAGCTACTAAACATGATACAAATGGAGAGTCACTTGGGTATGACTGTTGTGATAGCAAAATAAAAGTATTATTAAATTGTGATAACAAAATGTTAGCTGCAATAATTTCATGTATAAATTTAATTGACATCTTAAGTAGTATTAGTTGGATTTTCCTCTTCCTGTTTTCTAGATTCTTACTTGTTAGTAACTTGAAATTTTTATTTCCATCTCCATACATGTATGTAATGGCTAATTATCCTAAGGAAACTTAAAGTATGTTTTCTTCTGATCCTAATATATCCTGCAATGAAAACAGATTAACATATGATAAATAAATGATTACGTGTGGGTGTATTTTCAGCCTTTAAAGAGCCTCATGGCTTGGAATAGGATTTTACTCTTACAAATGATAAACTGAGTATGAATATTTTAACACTGTACATAAAGATGATATATATATTCATCCTCCTTTATACTGAAAAAAAACCATGCATCAAAATGAATAGCTCTGACAATTGTTATGTGAAGTTCAATTAAGTTGTATTGTGATCTGATGACCTACATGTAACACAGTCTTCTTTCTCTGGCATTAAAGCTGTATACCCTATGTTTGCTAGTGCATATTATAGGTAAATTTATTTTAAATTGTTTGGATTATATATATATAAGCCTAATATATATTAAAAAAGGGCCCTTGCAAATGTTGTGATCAGATTCGTCGTATTAAGTGAGATATGGCTGTCTAAAACACATTGTTTGTAAACAGAATGTTTACAACCAACGTATCACGTGATCTAATTCGGAAGCTACATATCATGGAGGGCGAGGTAAATACATGTAAACTTGGCGAATAACTTAAAAATCTGCATTCAAGTCTGCTAAAGTTAGCATTTACTGAAATGACATTTTCTTTTGGAGTCTCTCTTCAACGTATTTGTTTTGATTAAACTGCACATGCGCGAAGTTAGGTTATAGTTGTATTTATGGAATACCATCTTTATTTACGAAGTATTTTATTTTTATTTTTATATCTCCAAGGGTTTGAAACAACAAAACATGTTATTAACGCAAAGTTAATAAATTCAGCCATACGTAAATAATACAGTTTTTGATTTACATACCCTAATTTTTTTTAAATTATACCAAATTGTAGGGTATACAACTTTAAGTGTAGAGTATGTAACTTCATTGCCCCATATATCACATAAGTACTGCATACTATACAAAGTAACAGTGGATATTGTAAATTTGTAAACATATTGAATATAGTTCTCTTTTACAGTAATATATTAGAAGATTGTAAATTTACGGCAGAGAGGATCAAAGTCTTCTTAAAAACTTATCAGGTAACATTTATTACACTTAATATTAGTATTAGCTCAGTGAACTATACTCTTGTTGTGAATTTGCTTGTAAGATTAAGGGATATAAATTTGTACATTTAAGACTCGGGGGTATTTGTTATGGCCTGTAAGACTCCAGGGTATTAGTTTGTGCATGTAAGACTCTAGGGGTATTTGTTATAGACTGTTAGGCTCAAGGATATCTAGTATGTGCTTGTTAGATTCGGAATGCCTAGTATGTGCATTTTAAACTCGGGGATATCTAGTGTGTGCTTGTGACACTCAGGGCTATTTGTTATAGACTGTTAGATTCGGGAATATCTAGTATGTGTATGTTAGACTTGGGGATATCATGTATGTGCATGTTAGACTTATAAATATCTAGTATGTGCATGTTAGACTGACAAATATCTAATATGTGCATGTTAGACTGACAAATATCTAATATGTGCATGTTAGACTAACAAATATCTAGTATGTGCATGTTAGACTAAGGGGTATTTGTTACAGACTTTTAGACTTGGTGATATCTGGTATGTAGATGTTAGACTCTGGGATATCTGGTTTGTGCATTTTAGACTCAGGGATATCTAGCATGTTCATGTTAGACTCAGGGATATCTAGCATGTTCATGTTAGACTGAGGGATATTTGTTATGGCCTGCAAGACCCAAAGATATTTAGTATGTAAAACTCAGAGATATCTAGTATTTGTATGAAAAACTAAGGATATTTAGTATATGTGCATGTAAGAAAGACTCAAGCAGGTTTAGTATGTGCATGTTAGACTCCGGAATATTTGTTATTTACATGTAAAACTCAAGGATGTCTAGTATGTGCATGTAAGACTTAAGGATATTTGCATGTGTGCATATCAGACTCAGGGCTATTTGGTATGGCATGTAAGACTCTGAGAAATTTGGTATGGCATGTACAAATAAAGGACTAGGTGATAGCTGTTGTGTACATGCAAGACCCAGGAATATTCAGACATTTATTTAGATATTTTGTGTGTGCATGTTAGACTCAGGGATATATAATATGGCCTATATGACTCGGGGTACTTTGTATAGCCAGCAAGACTCTGGCATATTTAGAATGTACCAGCAAGACTCAGGGATATTTGATGTGGAATAAAAGACTCTTGGATATTTTGTATATGCATGCAATACTCTAAGATAGTTGTTATGAAATGCAAGTTTCAGGAATATTTGGTATATGGAAATAATACTCTAGGATATATAGTATGTGCATATAACATTAGAAGATATTAGGTATGGTCTGTAAAATTCATTGATACTTGTTTTGTGATTGATTGATTGATTGATTTTTGTTTAACGTCACACCACAAATATTTCACGTATATAGTGACGGCATCTGCCTGATGCGGGGCATACAAATTTTGACCTTTGCAATGGACCCACCCGAAGCAGTGAAGGATCTTTAACGTGCCATGCATACCACGACACAGGGCCTCGGTTTTCACTGTCTCATCCGAAAGACAGGACAACGGCATGACCAGAGCAGGAATCGAACCCCAGCCTCCTCATTAGAAGTCCAGCGCGATACCACTAGACCACACCAGCTTCTACTTGTTTTGTGCTTGTTATACGAAGAAATATTGGTATGGCCTGTTGCCACGCATTTGAATATTAATCTTATGATCTACACTAAAAGCTAATTGCGGACTACATAATGATAAGCCTCATGAGTCTTTGTTATATTTAGAGCGACTTTTTAGCATGACTCTGTCTCTGCATAACCATGTATAGCATTCTTATCATGATCCAAGTACCCAGATATAGTCCAGGTGTTTCCACCCCTTCCCTCCCTACCTCACCCCACCTCCTAAAAATAAAATTTGTTGACCTCAGTTTCACCTTCGTTGAGTCTGCTTTGTATAGATTGATAGAATATCATGTTACTTCATAAAGAATGTAATATTAATGATTTATGTAGTATAATATAATTTCATTCATGCTGTATATAAATTTAACTCACACTAAAGTCCATATGCTTTACAGGAAAGAAAGCCATTTGTGCAGCTTCTTTTAGGAAGGTAAATATACTGACAAAACAACAAGGTCCTTCAAGATAGAAAAACTATCTATGCAATGAATCAAGATTTACATGTCAGTTTTTAACTATTGTTGTATTTTGTTAATATAAATGAATGAGTTTTGGCATAAGAATTTATTTTATTAAGTTTTGACAGTAAATGTAAATATATGCACAACCACTGTAATTGCTTGAGATCATAAAGACATGTATTGTTTATTTTTGTATGGATAAGATCGGTGACGTCATAATGCCCCATATTTGATCCTCTTTTAAACAGTCATATAAAGCGATGTTTGACAGACTTTTGATTGTTATGCTTATGACGTCGTAATGATATGTTTGACATTTCCAACCTTGCGTGACGTCATCAAAGTCGTATTTTGTGCTAAAATGCTTGACATTCAACGAAAGTATGTCATTCTGGATAAACGTGACATTGTCATTGGACACCAGCTGTTTCTTTCAATTTATTACTTCCCTCTGAAATGATTTGCTGATGCAGTTTATAAATAGGAAATGGAAGTTTCCAGTATGATATTTTGGCGTTAAAAGCACATATATAAAGAATAAGTGTCTTATATCTTAACGCACATAATATCTAATAATGCATCAGCCATTGTAATTCATTCCTGCATGAAAACACTAAATAAAACACTTATTCTGTAAGTCAATTTAGCGTAATCAGCTTAGTTACAAATACAATCATTCTTCACAGCAGTATATGTGAATAAATCAGTATTTCACTATCATCTGGAAGTTTTTGAGCATTTAAATACATGTATCCCATAATTCAGAACCACAAGGATCACACACCTGGCTGTGTGACATATATCCCATAGTTCAGAACCATGATGAGTGCATACCTGGCTGTGTGACATGTATCCCATAGTTCAGAACCATGATGATCACATACCTGGCTGTGTGACATGTATCCCATAGTTCAGAACCATGATGAGTGCATACCTGGCTGTGTGACATGTATCCCATAGTTCAGAACCATGATGAGTGCATACCTGGCTGTGTGACATGTATCCCATAGTTCAGAACCATGATGAGTGCATACCTGGCTGTGTGACATGTATCCCATAGTTCAGAACCATGATGATCACATACCTGGCTGTGTGACACGTATCCCATTGTTCAGAACTATGGTGAGTGCATACCTGGCTGTGTGACATGTATCCTGTACTTCAGAACCATGATTATCACACACCTGGCTGTGTGACATGTATGTTGTAGTTCAGAACCATGATGATCACACACCTGGCTGTGTGACATGTATCCCGTAGTTCAGAACCATGATGATCACACACCTGGCTGTGTGACACGTATCCCAAAGTTCAGAACCATGATGAGTGCATACCTGGCTGTGTGACACATATCCTGTACTTCAGTACCATGATTATCACACACCTGGCTGTGTTACATGTATCCTGTAGTTCAGAACCATGATGAGCACACTTCTGGCTGTATGATTAGCAATTTCCATTAGGATAGAATCTTACCAAACTCCTTGCCATATGTGATGACTGAAATCTAGAGCATTTGTCAAGGGTTGACCAAGTTTGTCTTTTCTGCCTTGGTATCAGACAACAAGTTAAACTCTATGTGACTCTGAACTCTGTGTGAAAGATGGACATAGTATGTTTTTGTGTACCTTGGTACCAGACAGCAAGTTACACTGTGCAAGGGATGGACCTATCTTGGTACTAAACAACAAGTTGCACTGTGACCTTTGTGTCTGTGTACCTTGGCACTAGACACCAAGTTACACTGTGTTACACATGTGTCAGGGATGGATCCAGAATAATATGTCTCTGTGTCCTGGTAATCAGACTGAGTGATCATTTACTACTTAATTTAATTATTAGCACATATATTAATCTGTGAACAAAACTACATAAATATAAGATGTAATTTTACCCTTTACAGTATTGGATGCCCTCATCCCCACATTGTGGATGTAGATTGGAGGTTAGATTACTACATTAAAGTAAGTTTTAACATTACTATGTCATTTGCATGTACTTAGATGGAATCCTAATTATATGCTTGTTTTAAATACAAAACTACAAGGTGCTGAGTAACAAAACCTTTCCATTTCTGTTCCTCCAGCAAATTATTTAGATATTTCAACATTGCTAGGACATGCTTTTGTGCATAACTAAAATCTTTGATAAATAAGAATTAATCTAAAAACAGAAATTTGAAATAGAGTATTGCTTTGATATGAACAGAACATCTCAATGAATGCGTCAGATTCTGTGTTCAATCCAATTTTTATTTTGATTCAATGAATATTATATCTAATTTCAATGAACGTCATACCTTGTTTAAAAGTGTATAAGTTAGCAACTACAATTTAATGGTAATTTCAATGAACTATACTTTAATAGGTGTATGAGCTAGTAGCTACAATTTACTGGTGATTTCAATGAACATTATACCTTGTTAAGTGTATGAGCTAGTAGCTACAATTTATTTGTGATTTCAATGAACGTTATACCTTGTTAAGTGTATAAGGTGGGAGCTACAATTTACTGGTGATTTCAGTGAACGTTATACCTTGTTAAGTGTATACGGTGGGAGCTACAATTTACTGGTGATTTCAGTGAACGTTATACCTTGTTAAGTGTATAAGGTGGGAGCTACAATTTATTTGTGATTTCAATGAACATTATACCTTGTTAAGTGTATAAGGTGGGAGCTACAATTTACTGGTGATTTCAGTGAACGTTATACCTTGTTAAGTGTATACGGTGGTAGCTACAATTTACTGGTACTATCCATGAATACCATACTTTGTTAAAGAGGCACTCTTTCTCAGCAGATTTTGAAATACATACATTTGTAATATACTTTATTTGTACTGCTTCAAAAGTAGTAAAACATCAATCAGCAATGATATCAATACTATATCTGGCACCAGATGTCAAGATGTCCCTGTCTAAAAATCATACTTGCAACAACGTGCTCTTATAAATTTTAATTACATGTAGAAGCGACTATGTGTGGTTTGATGTCACAAATAACAACATAAGTACATTGTAGTATAATGTCGTGAGCTTTCAAGTAAAAATCAGACATTTTGCTATCTGACAGAGTCACCATTAATGAATACATAATTTTAGAGTCCCCCTCCTGTAATGCCAGTTTCGGATGAGGTCTTGAACATTTCTCATGTCATGTAAGGTGTTTGCACATAAAAGAATCTTCACTGCTTTTGTTTGTCCATTGCATTTGGCAAAGTCTGTAAGAGATTTAACTCACCAGAGAGGTGCTGCCACCTCCAAATTAAGGTATCAATAATCATTCAAGCTGTTGAAAATCCAACACTTCCTAATACTAGGGCATGTCATTTGTTCTGTACATGCTATTTGCTCATAACTAAGCATTTAACTGAAATGTTTATTTGTTTTTTCTACCTTGTAGATTTAAATATGAATCGTATGATTTATATAACATGTTGTTTGAATTTAGAGTAACCATTTGGAGAAAGTGAATGAAGCTGTTTACCTTATTTCATTAAAGACTGAGGTAAGATTGAAAATAAGTAAAGTTTATAGAGCTGATACTTCCCTACCTCCTGTACGATAATTTGAAGTTAAAACAAAGAATAATTGATTTCTTTGCTTTGGTGGCATATTTCTGCTTCTCACTTTTTGTATTTCTTAATGACTTTTTTAGATGTCATGATGACTTTGTTAGATGTTATGTTAGATGTCATGATGACTTTGTTAGATGTCATGATGACTTTGTTAGATGTTATGTTAGATGTCATGATGACTTTGTTAGATGTCATGATGAATTTGTTAGATGTTATGTTAGATGTCATGATGACTTTGTTAGATGTTATGTTAGATGTCATGATGACTTTGTTAGATGTTATGTTAGATATCATGATGACTTTGTAGATGTTATAATGAATTTATGAAATGTTATGATCATTTTGTTAAATGTTATGTAGATTTGTGAGATGTTATGTGGATTTGTTAGATGTTAAGTCCATTTATTAACATTACATCTGACAAGTGATAAGCAAATACTACATAACATTTGCCAGTTGGGAAGCAGAAATAACATAACATGTGACAATTGAGAAATAGAAACAACATAAGATCTGACAAGTGAGAAACGGAAACAACCACTTCTGACAAGTAGGAAGCAAAAACAGATTAACATTTGACACATGGGTAGCAAAAACAACATAACATCTGACACATGGGTAGCAATAACAACATAACATCTGACAAGTGGAAAGCAGAAAAATGGCACCATACTATAGTTTCATTGATCAGGAACTGTATCATTGTAGCATTTGAATCATTTTAGTATCAATTTGAATTGGGGTTTGAAGGTCAAAAGATAAGTTCATAGAATGTAAAAAATGTGAATATCTTTCCATACTGTAAAAGACGGATCGCTAAATGTCTGAAATAGCACCTGTTGGCTGATTTTCATAAGTACTTAATAAGTAAATGGCCTTTCAAAACTTGACTTAATCTTGATATGACAATAAATTTTGTTCGGTGTGGTTAAAATAGATTCCATGATTCCTCAGTGCACTTCATCCTAAAGTCATGGAATTTTTCTTGCACCATAAGTCAGAAATCAACCTTAAAATTTTAAAGCTAGAGAATTAAATGTGATGATAAGGGCATTTTCAGTATAGAAAGTGATATCCTGAATCAATATATTCTCGACAACACTGGAAATGCATTCTCTAAAATTTCCGTAAAGTCTCCAAGTCATATAACAATCCATCTTGCATATATCCTTTCGTTAATTTATTTGTAAATTTTTGGTGAACTGATATCTTTTTGTAAATTCTTGGTTAATGGATTGACAAAATCATGTTTTCATCAAGAAGCACTGTAATTAACTAGTCAGTACAGAATGCAAATACATGTACTGGAAATATGTGATATCTGTAATTATTGTGACTGAGATTGTCAATTGGGTCAGGAAAGATTAGAATCTTGAGTTACCACAGATCACAAAGATACGGAGAGACATATTCTAATTCATGTTTTTTATGCTTCCCAAATAATTTCTGGGGGAGCATGTAGTCATTGTTGAGTCAAATTGTGTGGTTATTTGTTCATCTGTCTGTCTATCCATCCGAGCTCATATCTCTTAAACAATTAGTAAGAATTTTATCGTATTTTACGCAAATGTTCAGTGGGACAGGGACTTAAGTACAAAGGTCACTCATGGTCATTTCTTCCAGGTCACTTAGCACATACCCTTATTATATTGGGAAAGGTCTATTATCTCTTAAACATTTCATCAGAGATGTATCATATTTCATACAATATTCCTTGGGACAGGGACCTTTGGATAAAGGTCTCTTAAGGTAATTTCTGCAAGGTCAAGGTTACTCAGCATATATTCCTAAAGTATTTGGAAAGGAAGATTCCAGCGTATCTCCAGCATTGACCGTTAATCAGGATTTTGTGATATTTCACACAAGTGTTCCATGTACAGGGATTCCTTGGGCCTGCGACTTTTAGACGATACTCACTCAAAGTCACAATATTAAATACTAGGGAAGACCTAATTTCATGAATTGACCAACATTTAATGATTATTCTATAGACAAATTGTCATTGGTTAAATGATGTAGTTTGGGGAGTATCCTTCATTTTTACTGATATTCTTGTTAATTTTTACAGGTTGCAGGTAATCCTGATTTACAGGAAGTACAGTTCTCATGCTCACTGGAGCAACTTCAGGTAGTTAACTTGTATTATGTTCATTTTCCAACTTATTTGAAATATAAATATTATTGTTCAAAGCAAGCCTCATGGTACTTTATAATTTAGTTTGCTTTATAAGTGTAATGTTTTTATGTTGTGACATTCACAATTTTACTGATTGGGAGGCTGGGGTTCGAGTACCTCTCTGGTCATGCCGGTATCCTATCTTTCGGAGGAGACAGTAAAGCCGAGGCCCCGTATCGTGGTATGCATGGCACGTTAAAGATCCCTCACTGCTTCGGGTGGGTCCGTTGCAAAGGTCAAAATTTGTATGCCCCGCATCAGTCAGATGCTGTCACCATATACGTGAAATATTCGTGATGTGATGTTAAGCAATTTTATTGATGATGGCAGTCTCATCATGACAATAAAAACCTCTATTATGTTAATTTTCAACATGATATTATTCCCACAACTGGTCTATCAGTTTTTTTTATTTAATTATCATTGTTTTTTATTTACACATGCATGCAAGTAATAATTTGTTAATAAAACATGAAAATCAGTGTTTACCTTCCTTGTGCTAAGAGCATTTAGTACAGTATGAAGTAATAAATGATGATAGTACTGTCCACTTCCTGAACTTCCTCGTAAGATACATTTCTACTATATCTAAAATCTATAGATCTTCTTTGTATATATCACACATGTTCTTCTTGTTGTGTAATATAATATGTTCAACTTCACATGAGCTTCATGCACCTCCCCTATATGACATGTTCAAGGTCTAAGTTTGATCTGGTGTTCTGTCCTCCACTTGAAACAGTAAAGTGTAAGGCTCTAGTCATGGTATAAGTTGAGACAGTAAAACCGAATTTTTGGTCATGATAGAAGTTGAGACAGAAAACCTGAGGCTCTAGTTATGGTTGAAATTGAGAAAGTAAAACTTAAGGCTCTAGTCACAATACAAGTTATAAAGACAGTAAAACCTAAGGCTCTAGTCACGGTACTAGTTCATGCAGTAAAATCTAAGGCTGAAGTCACAGTACAAGTTGAGACTGTAAAACCTAATTCTCTAGACATGGTAGAATTTGAGACAATAAAACCTACCGGTAAGATTTTAGTCACAATACAAGTTGAGACAGTAAAACCTAAGGTTCTAGTCACAGTATAAGTTGAGACAGTAAAACTTAAGGCTCTGGTCACAAAACAAGTTGAGACAGTAAAACCTAAGGTCCTACTTACATGTATAGTAGAAGTTGAGACAGTAAAACCTAAGGCTGTAGTCAGCCGTAGGGGTTCAGACAGTACAACGTAAGGCTTTAGTCACAATGCTATTTGAGACAGTAAAACCTTAGGCTCTAGTCATGGTTAAAAATTGGAAATTGGCATGTAAAAGTTCACCTGCTGCATGTGTCTGTTGCATAGATCATAACATGTGCAATGAATCATGCAGGTGTTGTCGCCTAAAAAGTGAAATAATCATGATGCGACATTTAACAACCAACAATGAAACTATCAATATTCATGTTCTATGTTATGAAAATTTGGGAACAATTATAAATTTTGATTAAATTAGTGAATTTTTAACAACTTGCCTACAATCATCTTATTATGACCCAGGAATTACAGATTCAGACAACTAGTATTTGGCCTGTCTGTCTGTGGCAAGAAACCTTTAAGATACCTTTTCCTTTTCAACTGTAAGAGATAGAGCTGTCATATTTTACATGCACATTTCTTGTGACAAGACCTTTCTGTCAGACAATAATTTTCTACCTTCTTCCCTCGACTATGACGGTCGACCTACATTTCAAAAACTTTTATAATTCGATATATTTTTTGAATGGTAAATGACGGAGCTTTCATATTTCATTATTATGTGTATTCCTTTTGACAAGACCTGTCAAATTTAAACTTGTGAACTCGACCTTGAATATGACCTAATTTGAGGACAACAACTTGTACTGACAAAGTTACCATTGGGGGCATTCATATTTCACAAATACAGCTCTATTGTATTTATGTGTTATATATTCTTAATATCATGTAATGCATATTAATTAAGATTATGGATTTACAATTGTTTCATGTTTTGGTTTTTGCAGGATTTAGTTGGAAAATTGAAAGATGCTTCAAAGTGCCTGGAAAAGATTGGCCAGATGTAGAACTTCTTTCAGCCAAATTGATTTATCTAGCAATTTGATGAAATGAAACAATGTAAATTATACTGTAGAAGAAATGAGTTTTATAACAACTCAGATTTCTAATTGCATGTAATAAATTAAAGAAATATAATCATTAAGATGTTTTCATAAATTGATCTTTACCAAACTAAGCATGCTTTCTAATGAGCTATCATAAAATCGAAGATAATGTGGGGTTTTGGGGTTTTTTTTTTTTTTAGTTTTTTGTTTTTCTTTTTTTAGAATTGCATATTTAAAATTTCGTTAATTCCTCACCTTTTTGAATCATAATAATGAGATATATAGAGACCGCCCCATGAACACTTCTTGCAGCATCTTGTTTACATATTAGAATAGATAAGGTAATAAATATTCCTCGAGCAGAATGATACAAAATATTTTGAAGTTTTGATTATTGACATTTAAAAGATTTTTATTTGATGTTTAAATGTATACATGTATATACTTACTGATATGCATGTTGATATTTATAATACATGTATATTGAGCTTTTTGATATAATGGTAAGAAAGGTATCTACTACAGAATGGAGTATATAGATTTCAGAATTGTATATTTAAAATCTGAATATAGATAGTATCATTGTTGATGATATTTGTATCATCATTAGATTATAAATATACATGTATATATCAATTATAAATAAATTGATGATTTATTGAAAAATGATATCATTTGTATATTACTTGAGGCAGTACACAAGTAGGTGATGAGATTCATTAGAAAGATGTCATTGAGTGCAGACTTAAAGTGCTTCTTGGTACATATATAGTGGTGTGACTGAGTGCAGACTTAAAGTGCTTCTTGGTACATATATAGTGGTGTGATTGAGTGCAGACTTAAAGTGCTCCTTGGTACATGGATAGTGGTGTGACTGAGTGCAGACTTAAAGTGCTCCTTGGTACATGGATAGTGGTGTGATTGAGTGCAGACTTAAAGTGCTTCTTGGTTCATGGATAGTGATGTGACTGAGTGCAGACTTTAAGTGCTTCTTGGTACATGGATAGTAATGTGATTGAGTTCCGACTTAAAGTGCTTCTTGGTACATAGAGTGGTGTGATTCAGTGCAGACTTCAAGTGCTTCTTGGTTCATAGATAGTGGTGTGACTGAGTGCAGACTACAAGTGTTTCTTGGTTCATAGATAGTGGTGTGATTGAGTGCAGACTTAAAGTGTTTCTTGGTTCATAGATAGTTGTGTGACAGTGCAGACCTAAAGTGTTTCTTGGTTCAAAGATAGTAGTGTGATTGAGTGCAGACTTAAGGTGATTCTTGGTTTATATATAGTGGTGTGATTGAGTGCAGACGTAAAGTGCGTTTTGGTTCAATGGATGGTGATGTGATTGAGTGCAAACTTTTAAAAACCTTTTGGTTTATTGATAGAGATGTGATACAGTGCAGACTTAGGTACTTTGTGGTTCATTGATAGCGGTATGATTGAGCAGATTTAAATGCTTCTTGGTTCATTGATTGTAGTGTGATTATGTGCAGACTTAAAGTGCTTCTTGGTTCATGGAGTGGTGTGACTAAGTGCAGACTTAAAGCGTTTCTTGGTACATGGATAGTGGTGTGACTGAGTGCAGACTTAAAGTGCTTCTTGGTTCATGGATAGTGGTGTGACTGAGTGCAGACTTAAAGTGTTTCTTGGTACATGGATAGTGGTGTGACTGAGTGCAGACTTAAAGTGTTTCTTGTTTAATAGATAGTGGTGTGATTGAGTGTAGACTTAGTGTTTCTTGGTTCATAGATAGTGGTGTGATTGAGTGCAGACATAAAGTGTTTCTTGGTTCATAGATAGTGGTGTGATTGAGTGCAGACTTAAAGTGCTTCTTGATTCATGGATAGTGATGTAATTGCAACTGATTAATGCTTCAGTTGTTGATAAGAAGTCGTGTCCTGTCACACTTTGTTTCGGCATCTCCCAATGATTCTGATGTTCATTTGTGCCTTTCCTACAAGAAGTGAACATTTTTTTCCAAATATAAGGATAACCACGTGACATATTGCCTTATTTGGAGAATTCGCAGTAAAACGCTTGTAACATGCGATCAAGGCATGTATTGACATATAAGCGTTAATATGGAAATGGTGATTTTCGAAATTATAAAGTATTTAGAATTATATTTCAGACTAAAAAAGAACATAAAAAGTATCCCATACAATACTAGATAAAGATGATGCGTGATGTCAAGTTGTCTTCCCCACATTTGAAAAAATTCCGACGACAACCAAGAAAGTTTTCAAATCGCCGACAAATTTTAATGCAGATATAAAGGATGATAGCATAGATTGAAAGGGAAGTTTAAATTAGATGCATGAAAAATTAGGTAAACAGAAGTGACATGTGAAGATTTTATTCCAAATCAAACTGTGATTGTGATTCATGGCTTGCATCATTACGGCAAATGCACGGTGTTGAAGGGCTAACACATGTGTACATACAATAAACGACCCAATGTTGATCATATATACTAAGGAGAAACAAGATTCCGCTAATTGCATCTCATGCTCTAAATGGAACAGTTAAACACCTTCGACGTTGATATTATGCCTCCGACTCCGAGATCATCACACAGACCGAGAATCCCTCTACAGTCTTATGCAGACTTTTTCTTCAGTGGTGCACTCTAACTGGACGGTGGGGAGTCTATGACGGGTCTAATTTCAACCTTTTCAGAAGACATAATGTCTTGAACCTCGTCCCCTCCGACTAACCCTAACCCGACTGTTGGTCGGAGATCCTGCAAATCATGACACATTCAGGTTGGCAGGCATGCTCATATTATTCTCGCTTTATATTTTGTGTATCAAAATTGGTTCCATTAAGATATTCGTGTTTATCGCTTTATATCAACTTGTATATTATGCTATTGTCATCCTTTGTGTGCAGATCCTTGGTGATTTGTGTCATACAGCTTTGTCAGATGTCTTCTGTTTTCTCTTGAGTAAACTGTCGCGCCTTGTTCTTTGAGTATCATTTAAACATCTTTAAATGTCCATTCTTTGATGCTATTTGGTTAGTGGAAATCTGAAGCTTTTAACCATAACAAACATTGTCATTTCAGTTGACCGTCCCAAGTGAAACCAAGTGAAATTCTGGCACATGTAAGAGCCTTACAATTAAAACATTCTTTCCTTACATATCTCCAGTACCAAAATCTCTTTCCTTACATATCTCCAGTACCAAAATCTCTTCCATTACATATCTCCAGTACCAAAATCTCTTTCCATGACCTATACAGATGATGGTTTTGGTCATATGCCATGAAAACTCCCGCACCGTAAAAAAGAAATTGTGCCTTTCTACTTGACGTGTAATTTAAAAAAACCTTTCTAACGAGATGTATAGAAATTGAAATACATGAAAAATACAAATATGAATATAAGCTATATTGTAAAATAAAAAAGCAATAAAGCACATCACATGATTTAACATCAATGGTTTCGATTTACATCGACATTTGTCTTCGAGAGCTATATTTTTAAACATGTTTCGTTAAATCAAATTCAAAATACAAGTATATTTAATCAGATGAAATTAATGGGCGGTATACAATAAATCGCTATGGAATATGCATGTATGTACAATGAATCACTACAGAATTTTAGAAAACCATGATTAGGTTCATATTCATGGGCGTCTCGGTATTAGTGATAATAGCAGGTTCCCATTATGGGTAAACATCTCCTGTTTGAGTTGCCATATTAATTTGAATAGAAATCGTTTTATACTGTTATCTCTCAAATATGTCAAGACCACGAACGAGGTCATAGTCTACTTAATCCAAATACATGAACCTTATGTGCAAAATATACAAGCATTCTTTTTCAAAAATGGTCTTGAGTAGTTATATAATGCTCAAAGTCTCAATTGCGGAAATCCAAAATGAAAAATTTAAAAATTCGATGAGTAGCTATTTACAACGTAGACTTAAAAGTAAGAGCCCAAGAATCCTTCTTGAGAGAGATTCTACGTTTCAGAATAATTTCCAAACTTACGTCACATTCTTGTAAAGTAACATTACGGGACAGAACAGAAGCACTGAAGACTGCTTCCGACCCAAGCATAAAGTTTGAGCATGACAGTTCGGATTTAATCTTTCTACAGTATATAACAATACCATACAATCATTTTATGGGATCTATGATTCAATTACACTGTGGCACTCAATGTACAGGATCTCTGATTCAATAACACTGTGGCACTCAATGTACAGGATCTCTGATTCAATAACACTGTGGCACTCAATGTACAGGATCTCCGATTCAATAACACTGTGGCACTCAATGTACAGGATCTACGATTCAATAACACTGTGGCACTCAATGTACAGGATCTACGATTCAATGTCACTATGGCACTAAATATGCAGGTTCTACGATTCAATGTTACCGTGGCATTGAAGGTACAGGGTCTACGATTCAATGTCACTGTGGCACTCAATAAGCAAGATCTCTAATTCAAATACATTGTGACACTCAACATACATGACCTACAATTCAATTTCACTGTGGCGCTCAATGTACAGGATCTATGGTACTATTACATTGAATCACTTAATGTAGATTACTTAGGATGCAATTACACTGGCACTCAATGTACAGCACAGGATTTACGATTTAATTACACTGTAATACTCGACGTACATACATTATAATTTAATTACAATGCGGCACTCATAATACAGGATATACGATGCAATTACACTATGGCACTCAACGTGCAACGTCTAAGCTGACATTATCATTGTACTAGACATACATGATATAATACGATTCAATTACACTGTGCACACGATGTACATTTATTAAGATGCAATTACAATGTGGCACTCACTCTACATAATTTATACTGATTCAATTATACTGCGGGATTCAATGTCCAGGACCTACGATGCAATGACACTGCGACACTCATTGCCACCGATCTACAATGTCATTACACTGCGACACTCAGAGTACAAGATCTACAATGCAATTACGTTGTGCACTCAGTGTACACGATCTACGATGAACATCCATGCGAAGTGCAGTTATCTTTGTTGAAGAATACCAAATAAGAATATGAAATAAGATCTAGTGTAGTCACACTCGTCGAGTGCAATTAGAACGTCCAATGTGCTCTTCAAATCATCAAGATACTTTTTATAATTTCAATTCATACATTTTCAAACTTCTGGATTTGAAAATTCACTTTGTTAAAAGTTGATGCCATTCATTGGTTTATTGATCCCAGCTGGTTAATTCAGAGAAACATGATCGCTGATTTTCTTATTTATTTACTGGATATCATCTTCATGTTGAAATATATACTAGTGGTAATAATGGTTGTGCTATATGCTTTACCGTTCTTCAAACTTCACTACATAACACTGTCCACAAACCCATTTAGTACTATATTCTATTTCAATCACATTATAGATTTAACGCTATATAGCTCATGTATAAGCTCTGTCCTATAGTTCACGTTTTCGGCCACTTTCGTTGAGCTTTGCTCTTCCAATGTTTTATAAATTATTAGAATTCCAATCATTCGGCCACGAGCATCACTCAAGAATTGTCCAAATGCGCATTTGGTGCACAAAATTACAACGCATATATGTTCCGATATTTATTTCTATATCAGTACGATATACCTGTAACCTTAATCATATGACTTAAATATTTGCGGTCCATTTATCCGTCTTTCTATTCGTATTTTTAAAAATATATTTAATAACGTTTCACTTTTAACTTCGTGTTTCTATAAATGAGCTAAAAACTAAAAAAAAAATTCACAGACGATTGCTTCGTTACGAAAGCAATGTCACATTGGTTTTGAGGTACAAGACATCATCCTTAACGTATCCACAATGATGGTCTTGGACCTTGGTTAAAGGAATAAATAACGGACATCCGCTGGCGATATTCATTTCTGTTATTGGTCTTTTAAAACTGTTGCTGGAAGGATCAGGCCTAAATGAGTCCACCGCATCAGCTTCCCGGTTTTGATCTATGATCGTAAATGTTACACGATGTTTAAATGGCCATTGTAGAAGAGGGTCGTTGTTTCCGCGCATGACAACAAAAAAGATAGAGACGTGAGTACCACGCCCCATTCCATCTCCATTTGGATACAACCTGGAAAAGAAATAGTCAGAATCATTGTATACTTCATCGATTATTCCATATAATAAAATAAACTGATACAATTGAAAAATAAAAAAGCATAACGTTAATATATACCGGGTAGCACTCAATTAGGAACATCTGCAATACAGGACAAAATAGAGATATTGACTGTCACGGACACCTGGAAAATTAGAGGTGAGATCTGGTGGCATAGAGCAGAAAGTATCCCCTGCTAATCCGTAATACCCGCCGTAACTGCTGCTATGTCACTATGACACGAGGTATTTAAATTTAGGAATAAAGGTTTTTATCTATATATTTAACAGCAATTACACAGTCATTTGCGTTATAGAAATAAGTTAAATCATACATTATTGTTATATTTGGTGTTACTTATGTATCTATCCATAACTGTCCTCTACAAATCTTTGAACTGAATTAAAGTACGAATTCAGAATAATCGCGTATTCTTGCAATACAACAAAACAACATAAAACTATGAGTTTACCTGGTACATAGTTTGTAGCCATGTCTACTGGTATAAAACGGAGAGGAGAAGATGCTGGTTTTCGTTCCTGCAATAGCTTCTTTCCTGCGTTCTTGCCATTTATCTATTCTCCATAACTGTTCACCATCATATGTTACGTTCTCTGAATCAATTAATTTTTTCTGTAATTCTGCAATCTGTACATCCTTCGAACCAAGAGTTCGTTCTAATGTTAATATCCTTTGTTGCATTATATTTGGTGTAGCTTCGACCCTATCGAGGTGTGTTAAACAGCGTTCGATTTCTCTGTGAAGCGTTGTTACGATCCCTTCAAATGTGCCAACTTTCAGTTCAAGAGTTTGACATCTTCTCTGTACAATGCTCTCAGTTTCGTTTTCGTTAGAAACATCTGAGTTTCCTTCACTTACCGCTCCTGTATGATTCTGAAATTCCCTCTGTATTTGTCCTAATTTGTTTTTTAAATCAAGTATTTCTGATCTTTGAATTGTTCGCTCTTGCAGTTCTTTATTTATTCGGTCCAGAGAATCAAAAATGAATTGGATATGCATCCCAACTTTCTGTTCAATATGTGAACTAAACCTAATTCTCTCTACCTAAGATGAAATTGTAAACATATATAATAAATGAAGCTATATGATATGCCATAATAGGGCATCTTTAGAAAGTAATTCTACATTAATTGCTTTTCATCCTGAGTCAGCCTTATGTATACTCCATATTAACAAAAAAATCAAATTTGACATCTTACTTTGATTTATTTCATGGAAGGGAAAGTCAGTAGCAAGAACAAGTACTGTGACCAAGATTCAAATGAAAACTCAGTCCCAGCAAAACAATTTCAATTTATCATCAAAACTTTTCATCATCAAGGAAAAGCTAGAATACTTCATAATCGTTAAACTTACTGCATCACAGCCAGCTGGACAATTTATCCTCTTGTGGGTACATTCCTTGTCAATGTGAGCTTGCAACTGCAGAAATAGAAAGTACAATATACTATGCACTGTAGACTTTATGGACTTTTAAACAAAACCGATACTTATTCATTCCCAATATACTCGTAAATATTACATTTAAATGTTTAAATTTTTATGTATAAATTAAATTATATTTATGCAATTTTTTGTGCACTGAATCAAAAACAATATTAAATGCATATAAAACTTTAACCAGATAAACACGAATGTTTTGTGTTGATATGTGTTTTATTATTCGTGGTGGTTACACTTAGTGATCGGTCACTGCCTCTGGACATCTGCTCTCACTCTCTCAATTTCTGAGGACATGCTGCTTCTGAGTTGTTGCGAGGTTCGAAATACCTTAGTTCCAGTAACCTTTCGATTGTACTCTACAATTTATCATTTAAAATATAATTTCTTACTGTTAATAACTAAGCCGGCGTGGCCTAGTGGTATCGCGCTCGCCTCCTGATCGGGAGGCCGGATTCGAGTCACGCTCTGCTCATGCCGGTATCCTGTCTTTCTGATGAGACAGTAAAAACCGAGGTCCCGTGTCGCGGCATGTATGGCATGTTAAAGATCCCTTACTGCTTCGGGTGGGTCCGTTGTAAAGGTCAAAATCTGTATGCCCCGCATCAGGCAGATGCCGTCACTATATACGTGAAATATTCATGGTGTAATTTAAATAAAAACAATCAATCAATCAATACTGTTATTAACTAATCTAATCAAAATTAGAGTTAGGATCCCCTCACAATGTAGCGATCATCATGAGCGGATCTAAACTATGATTTTGATTAGATTGTCTTATTAACTTATACATGTTACATTTTAGCACCATGTTTAAAACACCTACCATATCCCTGGTGAGCTTCTTTTTTCCACAATGATCACACTGAACTGGGAACTTGGGACACGTTGATTTATGAATCTGGAAATATATGTTTATTAACATGATTCAGATATGCAACACAATTTCTAAAAGCAGACTAATTAATGTAATAAGAACGCTGTTTGAAATGTGATAAAAATGATAATAGATATTTTATAGTTCTAAAATCTTCCTCTAAGCTCCGATCACTTAGACACTGTTACTGAGCGTCAGAACTATTCAACATCATTTCCAAAATGGCCTTGCCTCCGTGAGCATATTTTGATTCTCTTGCAAATATTGCAGATGATGTATCAGTCCAATCTGATTAAAACCATATCTTTATTCCGCTACTCTATTTGTCCCATTGCGGATAAACATCAGGCGAAACCCCATAAAGGATCATGTTCTGGTGAACTCTGATGACGTTTCAGTCACCGAAACCGTTATTTCCCATAGCCAGTCAATGACTCGACTAGGCACGTGGCGCAATATGTAACAAACACTATTCAAAAACTACCTTGTGGGTCACGCACACTGTGGATGTTAATTACATTCCTAGGAATCATTCGGATATCCTCGACCTTTTCCTGCGTAAAAAAGCTCGGACGTCACTCGTAGCCATTATTTAAAAATAGTTAAAGACGCTCGCATATGTACCAGACAAATAGGTCAGTGCTTGGCGTGTAATAAAGACGGTAGAAGACTTTCACAATTCAACGGACTTAAATTAAACATTAATCCCGAACTGTTGCAGCTTTCATTACTTTCCTTGACATAGATGACATAGATTGTGTACTGGATTACATTTTACATCGCTGATATATTACTGACTACAATGCCGGAAACCGATTGATGCGTGGAATCGATGCAAGTCATTCCGCCGAGTGACGTCCTAGTCTTTTTACGTAGGTACAAGTAAAGGGCGAGGTTGTTCCGAATGTCCTAGAAATTTGTAGCCGATCCACTGATTGGCTGAAAATCAGAGTTCACCACAACATGACCCCTTACGGAGATTCGCCAGATTTTTATCCGTAATGGGACAAATAGAGAGGCGAATAAAGATATCGTTTTAATAAGATTGGTATCAGTCCAGATGATGTATCAGTCCAACATTCCAGATGATGTATCCGTCATATTTCTTCTGATGCATCGTCTTTGTCGGAGAAGTCTTGCAGAAAGGATTGAATTGAATTACTTTACGTAAGGATGCTTTCATTAAATTAAGATAATGCTGAAAATGTCGATGCTTAAATAAAGCAGTATACCTATACATCTCATACACGTCTCCCCAAGACAACCCTTTATCCATGCTTGATAACTGATTTGTCAAGTATGTTAACCGATATTTTGGGACCTGATCATACAAACTAACCATCTTATCTTCTTGACTATACTTGATTTGACATAATACGTATTTACAGACATTTGTTCACATGTATTTCTGACACCGGAATTTCAGTTAAACAACATTTCATGCCTTGAATAGGAAAATTTGACTTCGTGTTCTTGTCTCCTTCATGTGTTCATATCTGTATATTTATGTCTTTACGTCTTTGACTTGAAAAGTTGTTGTAGGACTTTTGTGACGGGTGTTGCGTGCAATCAGGGGACGCTTACTCCTCCCGGGCACCTGGGCCGGGCGCCATAAACTGAGAATATACTTAAGTCAATTATTTCGTTTTAATTTATTCCATTATTAAACGTTCAAATAAATTGTCATGCATATTGGTTTAATTCGATTTATTGACAGAATAAAACTCAATAAAATCCAAATTCCAGTTATTAATTCATTGTTGACCACAAGAATTAGAAATTATGACTTAAGTATTTTCTCAGTTTGTGGCGCCGGACCCTGGTCTTACCTCGATTTTATTGGGGTTCGCATTTATCTGAATATGACGATGTACACGATTATGTTCTTTTATTCCATGGATTATGAGATATGGTTTACCTTTTGGTACTTCTTCGTTTTTACTTGTCGATTAACATTAGCAACATCTTGGCTTTGCGTAATTCGAAATTAGTTTTCAACTGCATTAATCATCAAGACTTGAATTTTTCTATATGGTTTGTGGCCATTTCAATATCAATATATATGTAAATAATCCTTCCTCATCAAGGGTCTAACCATATAACAACATTTATATAATTCATGTAATGGACGATGGTGTTAACATGTCGTCCATATGATTATGCCTTTCAAAGGCTACTACTGGATCTGATTCAATCATTTCCTTGCGAATTTTATCTTCTGATATCATGTTCAAACTTCCCCTGATAAACTTCAGTTTTTGATTTCCTTTTATTTATAGGTCAAATTATGTGACCAGGACATTCTGAGTATAATTACAGTAATTTTTAGCTTATAGTGTACCTAAGTGTAGAGGTCTCATAGATAAACTATGCAGTCTCGGCTCAAATCACTGAATAAACACAACATACGTTGCAAAACATAATAAAACTTAATTTTATGATAAACAAGTATAGATAATATTTACCTCAATTTCTTCTGCTGGCACGTCAGATTTACAATACTGACACCTGATTGGCCGTTTGCAACATTCCTCAGCTAGGTGATTTTTCATGCTTTTTTCCGCTACCAATGTTTGGCATTGACTACATCTAATTTGTTTGTATTTACATTGTGCACAGTGTTGCTGAAACATAAAAACACAAGCGATTATTTTAATCAGGAAAAAACAAACAAAACGCTGACTTATATTTCAGTTGACATGCACGTACTCCATAAACATGAATTAAACCCTGTAGTACAACGAGGTGTTCTTGTCTCCGTCAACGAATGTTGTGAATAAATCTAATTTCTAAGTTAAATGAATCCCTCTAATGTCACAACATGACTTCAAGTGAGCAAATATGCGTATTCTTTAATATGCTAAATTTTATCCCATATATTCTTTTCCAAGATTTTAACATTTATCATTATTCATCATGAATATGATGAATGGTCACTGTCAGAATCAATACAGTAAACAAACTTCATATCTGGACTTTTCGACCAGAATCCTGTCTTATTTTCAAGTAATTTAAAAAGAGATATAAACAGAAAATTAATGTAAAATCCATCATTCAGTCTCTACAATACCTCAAACAGCTTGAATTTTCCCTTCCATGTGCATCCTGGATTTAAACATATCGCCTCCATGCTGAACATTTCCCGTCGTAATGCATTGTCAGGGAAAATCTACAGATTTAAATGATCAGTGATACGAGATGTAAGATGGAATATACTGAACTTTCTCATACTTTATACTTCAAATACATATATTTCTATTATAACTTCAATATTGGCACTTTGTATTATGATTAATATACAAATCAGAAAAAAACGGAATTATTCCTATTCTCAATCTTTTCGTTTGATATATAATAGACAATTACTAATACCTGTATGGTTTGTGACTCGATTTATTGGATAAATAGAATCCATATAATACTCAATCTAGTATAAACGAAGCATGATATGAGGAGCCATAACAACACTTCACAAAATACACATCCATTGAGGATTTTTTCACGAGGCGAAAACTGGGTTTTGTTTACAATACATGTATTTGTTTTATGATTAATCCTTATTAATTAAATGCTGTCGTTTGCTAAATTTCAAATTCTACTAATAAAAAGTGAGCACATGCTCACATAAAAATTAGATTTACTCCCCCCCAAAAAAAGGCTTAAAGATAAACGGGCCAGTTTTAGGAATGACAAAGGTTCAATGTACAAAACATACAAAACATAGTGATTAGCATGCCTCATTGCATCATTGTTTCATTTCACGTATCATGCGCAGATCTAAATAGGTCCTGTGTTTTGATCCCCCACTCCCCCTTTCCCTTCTCTTTGTGCCAAATTTAGTACAATATACTAGATCATGCAAATATAAAGCTGAATTTTCTATAGAAAACATGTTGATTTTTTCCAGGTCGCTTCGCACGCCAGATTGCTCCCTATACTACAATATGTAGTACTTTAAATGCAAAACTCTTATTTCAGCGGAATGTCTAACACTGGGCAAATTGTGCTATTCAATATATTCAACAAAATTTTAATAAAATTGTTGCTTTTTTAAAAATATATTTGCATGTCCATTTTGAGGGGCAAACAGAGGACAAGGGCTCTACCATCTTCTTTCTGAGACATTTTCTCTTCAGATTCTTGTTCGGAATGGTGTCATTCGCGTCCCCTTACAGCCAATTTCCAAACCCTTTCCCCAACTTCCCTTCGTGTTGTCCGCCCCTCATTTATATGCAAGGCACACCGATATTTTAACGTTAAAACAAGTGGCCAAAAGGGGTCTCAATTGAATTTGTCTCATCTCTCATCTGAACACATATGCAAGGTTGATGTTTATATCCAATCATGTGCATTTCAAAATTTATGGTGGCCATATTTGTAGACAGTATTTCATTCCTTTTAAATTTCATTCAAATCAATGCAATGTTAGGATATTCGTCAAATGATTTTAACACATTTATTCAACGCCAAATAAGAACAAACATAACTTTAAAATGAGAACAAAATAAAAAAACAAAAATGTGTACCTTCATTTAACATACATAATAACAAAAGTAAACAGTGACCCAAATGGGCCTATATTGTTCACCTTAGACATAGAAAACATTGCACAATGATATTAGTTTAAACATATTTATTGCAGTAAATTCATTACAGTACGTCAGTACATACATGTATATTCTGAGACATAGTTTTGTGCAGGGATTTGAAAAAAAGCGACACTCCGCTTATATTAATTCATTTCCCTAAGGAGTGCACATGCACCATGAATGATAAATACATAAATATACGATGTATAATCAGCGTCACATAAAATCAAATTCATGGGTTCAAATAGTGATGTGAACATAATATAATATTATATAATAAGAATAAGGCGGAAAAGAGGAGGGAGGAGGGGTGGATTAGCGAACAAGTTTAAGTAAACCGTTTGGTATGCAAGATATAGTTTTGAACTGCAAGGAAAATGCGTTCATTGTATTCGTACGATTTCTGATCATCTCCAAATACTAAAATCTGGTAATTAAGGGGGATATTTAAAGTATGTAGATGTGTTCTTTGCTGGTCAAAACGGTTACAATGAAGTAAGTAATGGGCTGTAGTTTCTATTCCTCCGCATTCGCAGTAAGGGTCGGGCTCAATATTTTTCATGTGTAAATGTTGTTTTAAGGAGCTACAGTTTGTTCGTAGACGTGAATGAAGAATCTGACCAATACGAGTTCCACTGTAATAATATTTAGGAACGGTGTATGTTTGATAACTTTCGGAAAGTTTACTTTTAAATATACTTAAGCTGGGAGATTGTCGAATTACGGGCGACAGGTTATTCCACAAACGTGTGCAACTAGGATAGAAACTGTTATAATGGTGAGTACTATGGCAATGTAAAGTTTGTAAATTTTGTCTATATCGTGTGTTGTATTTGTGATGTTGATGGTGATGTTGAGGAAGTGGGTCTTGTAGGTAGGGGGGTGTTAAGCCAGATTTGATTTTATAGAATTGGGTAAGTTTATGTTTTTCTCTTCTTGTTGATAATTTTTCCCAGCCGCATTCTTTATACAGTAAACTTAAACTTACTAATTTGGTTGAACCAGTTACAATTCTAGCGGCTTCTACGTTTATCTGTTCGAGTTTATCTTTTAAGTATTGGTGACAACTATCCCATATAATGTCTGCGTATTCGAGAGAAGGGCGTATAAAGGATATATATAGGGTTTCTAATGTTTTTCTATCTAATTCAAACTTCATTTTACGCAGAATGTTTAATTTTGTTGTAACTGAACTAATTAGATGATTTATATGGTCGTCCCATGGACAAGAACTATTTAGAATTAAGCCAATATGTTTATGTGTGTTGCATTCAAGAATAGGATGACCACTCAGGTAAAGGGGAGGATGGTTAATGTTTGTGTTGATTTTTCTACTTATCAATAAAGTTTCTGTTTTTAAAGGATTGAAATGAACTAACCATTTTTTGGACCATTCGTCTATTTTGTTAAGATTTTCATTTAAAATATCTGCTGAAGTGATTGGATTTTCAACTGTTACATAAATAGTGGTGTCATCAGCGAAAAGTTTTATTGAGCAGTTTATTTCCATGACCAAGTCATTTATAAATATCAAAAACAATAGGGGTCCTAGGATTGACCCTTGTGGGACACCAGCATTAATTCCAATAGAGGACGATTCTTTTCCATTTAAAACCACTTTTTGACATCTGTTTGATAAGTAGTCTTTGAACCAAAGTAATAAATTACCCCCAATTCCTAAATTTTGAAGTTTTGCAAGAAGTCCCCGATGCCATACTTTATCAAAAGCTTTACTTATATCTAGGAAAACAACTCTTACTTCTTTTCCATCGTCAAGCGACTTACTAAATAGATTACAAATATATAATAGCTGGTTCACAGTAGAGTCACCTGGAGTAAAGCCTGATTGATGGGGGGTGAGAAGTTTGTTAGATATAATATAATTGTGTAGGTACTTATAGATGCATTTTTCGAAAAGTTTACTCATGATGCAAAGCAAAGATATAGGGCGATAGTTTTCAAC